>JADDOH010010790.1:0-94529 GCA_016648135.1 Agrypnia vestita
CATCCTAGAGAGGGTTTAAGACTTGCTGTCAAAAAATTATTTTTCAAATGAAAGAATATATAGCAAAATTTTAATTAGCACAAGACCTGACTACTGGACCGAGCAAAATCATCAGCAACATTTCCACGCTAAACGGTGATCCTGCACCAGGACAAGTCGAGAGCAACACAAGGACGGTTCTTCGCACGGTCTCTTCGCTGGGTGCTCTTCATCAGCGATGGCGAACCTGCGGCATGCACATGTGGCATGCCTTCGCCAATACTCTAGCTACCAGAGAAACGCGATTGTGATGCCCGTACGCATCAATATTTACGAACAATGGCAAACATCCTACCGCAGTCTGACAAATGTCAAACGGTCATGTAAAAGTATAAGCACGCCGCTCAAGAGCCCAAGAGCACGGCTAAGTATGACAGCCAGCGAAGTTAGGTTAGATATTGCGGTGTACCTACTCATATGGCGCTTCTCTAGCGCAGAAACAGCGCGGACGCTACGGGCGGGCCGCGCACTCGTTCATCAACCGCCTTGCTGTGTACTCGGGTTTATTAATACAATACCAATAAACGTATATTGTTGACTGATTAGATTGAGTGAAAAAGATAAACGATGAAACGGTGATAGTTTAATCAAATTTATTTGTTTTACTACTCAATTTTCGAGAGTATCAGAATCTATCATCGACAGGTGAAGTACCTAATAAACTGACTAAATTAAAATGTCTAGAAAGAAAATTGATATGGATTAGGTTGAAAAACAAATAATTAATTGATTAGATACCTACTGACAAAATTAGCGGGTAAATCAGTTAATACTTCACCTGTCGATGAGAGATTCTCATACTATTGAAACTCAACTAGTAAAATATACAGTTATAATATAAACATATAATAACGAGTAGTTTATGATTTTCGCCCGATTGAATAATCACCAATAAACTTTGTAACCATCCAGAAGTCTTGTTAAGAGGCCCCAAGTACACGATTTTCGTATTTGCTCTCGATTTGCTAAATTTAACGTAAACTTATTAAATCATTTTGCAAAACCCATACCTAAACAGGCTTTTTTTTATTCAATTTTATTATAATAGATCCATTTACTCTTGAAGCATTTCCTTAAAAAAATATGAACAAATATATTGTTATAACATTAAAAAAATTGTAACCCCAAAACAATATTTTAGTTTACATGCAATAGAGTTATCTTTGGTACACTTAATGTCGTACATTTTCAAATAAAGACCAAATATTTTAATTACAAATTGATTTATAAAGTTTGAAGAAGAAGTAGTGCTATTCAGACATTAATATTTTTCGAAAAGTTGTTAAATATATCGTTTTAAAAAAGACAAAAATTAAACGTTCTGTTTTCTATATTGCAGTATCCATAAAAACATTAAAAAATCGATTATTTTAATTAAATTTAATAAAACGCCTCCGCTGGGCCCGAGCGGAGCCGAGCGCTCCCAAGTCCAACCGAAGTCTGATTTGAAGAAAAAATGGTCTGGTTAACTAAGTTTACTATTCTAGGTGACAGAATTTTTGGAACGCCGAGCCGAAAAGGTTCGCCACGACTGCTCTGCGTGGAGCACCGCCTTCGAATTAGCCATGCGGACACCAACCAGCTTTACGCCACTCGGAGCAGACTATTGGATAACCAGCGGGTGGATGATGGGCGAATCATCAGCGCGGCCCGTTACACACCTTACGTGCGAGGTTGTGTAAGTGTTGCGGAGGGATCGCGGTGCCGCAAGTGGAGCGGCGCGCCGCATCTAATCTCTCTCGAGGCGCGCGAGAACCAATGGACCAGGCCGTGCGAGCCGAGAGACGAAGACAATGCCAGAAAGCCGATGGCGTGGCTTTCCCCTTTCTCTCCATCTCTGGCGCCGGGAATCGCTCTCGGCAAAACGCCGCTTTGCGCTCGCGGAGACGAAGACTCACAAGCGCGATAGATTACCACAAAAAAAATTATGTGCGTGTGCTCATGTGCTCGTCACGTTGAAAGTTATACTCCTTTGGCGTGCATTAAAAAACCACGTGCCGTTGTATACCTTGCGTTGGAACACAGCTGTATTCGACACAAACTGGAATTTACATATAAAAAATTTGGTATAAAAAAGAGAAAATGAAACGGTAAGCACCGCTGACCACCACTACACGATATGCTTTCGCGGGTGTTCCCAAAAAATCTCTACCTACAAGCATGTAAATTTTGAAACAATTATGGTAAGGTCACAGTAAACGCTCTTAAAAAGTATAATTTCTTAGTAAATAAGTCGCGCTTTATTAAAACAATATGTTTGATTTGGAACAAAATAAAAAATAATAATTTTAAAAAAAGAACTTGGTACCTACGTTGAGTAAAAAATTAAAAAATACGTTGTGTTTCTGGGGGGATTCAATTCTGCAAGAATAAATACTATAAATGCATATATGCAAGGAAACATACTTCCGCTATTTTGCTTTGTGTTTCTGGCGTACTTTTGCCGTGTTTTACGACCTTTCTGGTCGAAGTTTCGGATCCCATTGCAGGGTCCATCATCAAGGCTGATGTTGTGCTGTAATTGTTAATGTTGTGGTTAAGTATTGACTTGGTATTGGTTGGTATATGTCGAAACCAGGATGAAACGTTGTCAGTGTTGTACACTGTGTTAGAAGTGCAATATGAGCAGGTTATACGGACAATAATTGTTCACTATTGCTGGACATATTAGATTAGGGCCAATGGTAGACCTCTTTCCATTTAAGAAAAACAATCGAATTAGTGTGTGTAAGCCGTGCGTACGAGGCATTTCGTTTCATTATGTCGTATAACACCAACACAACGAAACAACGTGCGTCGTGCGCACGGCTTACACACACTAATTCGATTGATTTTCTTAAATGGGAATGGAGTTGCAATAATTTCAAGATTTGGATAATTATGACGATGTCCCAGAAATCTGTATGACATGACTGTATTTGAATAAACGTATAAAATTAAGTACATTAGTAAACATAGATTGTATTAATTGAAAAAATAATACATTTGTGAAGTTCAGCCCTAATACGTATTTTAGAGCAAAAAATAATTATAAGATAAGAGCCGATGTTACTTTTGGGGAAACACGAAATCTACATTACTAACCTTAACAGCGGTTTTAGTACGTGATGATACCTTTTTACATTTCACCAAGACCTTGTATTTAATATTAGCGAACCACGTCAACGAATTTTTATTTTTTTATAACGCCATACCCGACCGCGAGGTTTGTTTCTAGGTTTACTTATTAAATTTAAATGTCAAATGCCAAATATGACACATTCAAAATTAAATACTGAAAATAAAAAAATTAACAAAACCGTAATTTTCGGTAAAAAATAACACTTTTAAAGCGTACTTTAACCTTTAAATCATCTAAGTATTGTCCCTGAATTCGGACTTTTATCTTCATTTAGTGATCTATGTCACGGGAATGACTATAGATGTCTCTAATATAGTCCATTCGAATATATTAAAGTGACTGATTGAGAGCATATTTATTTATTTATTTAATTCTACGGTTTCAAAACCTATTACAGTAATTTGACGTTACAAAAAATACCTTTAAATTTATAATATAAAATGAAAAATAGTATAATATAAATATAAATATGTACAATTATACAACATTCATAAATTTGATAATGTGTGGATGTTCTTACGATAGAATTAGTGAATGTTGCACTGTGTAAAGTGATCACTTAAGCTAGCTCATACAGGTCATTAGCACTGGGACACACTTAAAAGACTTCCCTATACGTTTCCCATATAAATAGCTTCATCTCTGTGAGACTTCTGTAATTTATCACAATAAAAAAAAATCATCTCTTATGCATTTTCAACAACTACTATAACAACACTATGTACGTATCTGCGTATTGATTAATACCAAATACTATTTAATGATCGATTTTAAAAAATATGGGAAATAAGTCATATTCACCAACACGTGGGAACCGGGCTTCGGGCGCCGAACTCGTTAACATTTGAATATAAATTGAGCGTTCGAGAGCGCAATATTGTTTTCATATCCAATCAAATAACAGTATATATTTTTTGCCAGATAGCTACTTCTACACGCGCGTGCGGCTTACGCCCGCAAGAAATTTTTCATACGTTCCAAACGTTCAGAAGAGGGAAATAATATCATCGATGGAATCGGCGTTAACTTTGTTCAAAATGGATGGAATATATTATTAGACCGTCGTACTGCTTTGCTCCTCGTTACTTCGACGTCACTCCTCAATTTAAAGTCAAAATACATCATTTAGAAAAAAGGGAAGTTTAAGAAATTTCATGCGGAGGTCGTAATAGTAAACACATCGGACAAGCTTCTAGAAACCTAAATATAAGACTAAAAGAACATCGTCGTTGCGTAGCTCGTAATAACTTCTCTGAATTCGCGAACCACATCACGGATAATAATCATTCTCGTACCATAAAGAGAGGTAATTAAACTAATAAATTAGTCATATTAATACTTTATTACACTGTCATGTAGACTTCATCTTGAAGAAAAGCTCTTGAGTTTGAAGAGGGAGCCTCATTTCTTAATTTATGTATACATATGCGAGTCATTTAATAATACGGTAATAAAAGGTAATTTGATAATGAAGTATTTTGAAAAAGCTATAGGTTTAAATTATTTATGAATTTAAGTTTGATTTTAGGAAGATTTTAATTTTTATGATTTTCTCTGAAAGATTACTGCTGCAACGTATCTCGATTGGTAAATTATTATAGTAGTTATTGGCTTTATAAATATAGTGGTTCTGCATTTGGGTTGTTTTAAATTTAGGCATTATAAATTGGTTTCCATTTTCTTCTTCTTGAAGTATTCTTGGTTTTGTGTAATGTTTTTTTATTTGCATATTTTCAATATGGAAACTCGCTTGAAAGTATTATCCACTTTTGGTACTGGAAAAAATTTAAAAAGATCTTTTGTGATATTTTTACCGAGTGTCGATTTTATTTTTGTTACACTAAATTCGCGGTCTGCTTTGCTGAGAGAGGGTGGGTACCTGTATCCTGTGGGAGAGTAACGACTGTCTAAATAGTTAAATTTACCAAGGGCGAAGAAGGCTGTAGAGGTGTACATTTATCGGAATATCACAAATCATCAATATGCTCCACGTAAGTACATAAAACACTTCGGCAACAGGTCAAAAAATTCATTATTGGACTTTTTTCCTACTCCTCTAAAAAATGACAACCATTAACCGTAATTTCCAGCACAATATAATACGCAAGATAAACAGGAAGATCGAGTCGCAGTGTTTGGGTGGCCTGGAAATGTATTGTCGCTGTCTTCCGCGGAAGTTTTTTTGTCAGATTCCCTCCCGACTCGTGTGATAACTTAAGTACTGAGGGCATCCCTTAGGGGCCGATACGTCACGGGAGTAGAGGGGGATGGTTGGATCGTAATTGTGTTCTTGAAACATAATACGAAGATCTCTGGATACTTAATGTATTCATTTTCGGCGTAATGTATTCATTATCAAAAACTCGCGGAAGAAATACTTCCGATACGTTTGAATATCAAAGGTCCGTTTATTTATTGAAGAATGTAATTTTTACAATTAAAATTCCACGAAGAATAATAACTAATGTATTCTTTCATTAAATATAATTCAAATAAAAATAAATTTAAAAAACCCGATGTTTTCGAGGTACCATGATAAAAATATTAAAGAAGCAAAGCAAAATAGTATTTAACACTACAATTATTATTATGTTCAACAAGGTATAACAGAGAAAGTCCACAATATTTTGCAGGTAGATGCCTGCCTAAATTGCGAGTCCGAAATGTTCAAGCAACACTCCCAAGCTCAAAGTTTGCAGTCTTGAAAACCATTTCTGACTTATTTTCTGAAAAGCGTCAGACTACCATTAAAGTAACTTATATTGAATATTGAAAATTCACTTGTTTTAATAATAGTCAAATACAGGCGATCTATTAAGTTAGTCATTTTAGGTTTCACGATAAAAGAAAATAGTTGTGTGAAATAACATAAAATGTTTTTTATTGTTTTTTCGAAGGAAGGTGGCGGGAGTCACACTGGTGGACTCGGTGAGAAATGCCGACATAAGGCACACCCTCGGCATGGAGCCCCTACTTCTACGTATAGAGAAATCACAAATGAGGTGGCTTGGACATGTGGTGTGAATGTCAGAGGAACTAAAACAATGAAGGCGACCGGTGGATCGTCCCAGATTAACCTGGGAGAAGCAACAAAAAAAGTTTATGAAAACAGAATGGGTTTTGAAGACAGGGGAGTATGGAAGCACCTTTTCGAGTCATTGGGTCCCCGACTTGGAGACGGTCTTGGAAACTGCGGAGGGAAGGTGGTCAGTGGTCGCTTTAAATGGAAAAACAAACAACAAAAAATTGTAGGAAGTCAGATTTGGCTTTGATGGTTCATCTAGAACGTGGCGGCGCGAGAAAAGGGACGATGGTATCGCATTGTTGAATCTCTGGGCCCCCACCCTCCTAAGAAAAGAGGATGAAGATTATATTTTATCGGACCAAAAATTATTTATTTATTTATTAGTATCAACGTCCTAGTGAGCTTTTACAGTATTATAATATATAAAGTACAAGAATTTTATACATACCCAAAATAAAACTTTTTTTTAAATAAGAGTGATAAACCAAAGACGCAATAAAAATAAAACATCTAAATAGGAAATGAACGATAATAAAAAACACCTTCAAAAATATATTGGTACATACATAAAAACATATTAGTAGAAAAGCAAACAGTAATAAATAAAAACACCTTTAACAAAAATAATCATAAATAATAAAATAAAGAATAGTAAGTAAAAAGCAAATTTGAAATGGTACTAATTAGAAGAGAGAAAAAATGTCATTCAATTAAACTTCAGTTCTACTCTCCATTTATACCAAGTCCAAGTAATTCTTTAGTTCGGGTATGCTCCTTTAACAAAAGCTCCAATTATTTACAAGTAAAGAATTATGATAAACGAAATACAGTAGCCGTGTTGAAAATTGAGTCACCTGAAAATTCCTTAAATTGCGCGATTCCAAGAATTGCGAAATAGTTATCCATCACTCGTATTGAGAATGAAACCACCGGGTGGGCAGCAGTGATGGGTCCGCTCTGTACTCGCTACTACAGTGTAGTACTACATTACATTGAAGTGCACACTTCACACCTTTTGAAGTGTAGTGCAGATCACAAACTACATACACTTCAAAGTTATTGAAAGTATATATTTCAAATAGTACACTTCATTTCAAAGCGAACACTACAAAGTACACACACTTCAAAGTAATCGAAAGTACGAGCACATACTTCAAATAGTACATTTTGTATGTAAAATTTTTGGTAAGTTGATGTAGATAAACGAAGAAATCTTTGGAAAGTGAAACAACCCCCCCCCCCCCATGGTTTGAAATGTTACTTTGGAGAAAATATTTGTCTTAAATATTTTTCCAGTTGACCTTTAATTACTTCTCACTAGTAATACAATTTTGTAGTAAAATTGCTTCATTTCATTCACTTTTCACCTACTTTTCATCTCCCCTTTTGTAAGACCAACTCAAGACAAAACTCCTTTTGTAAGACCAACTCAAGACAAAACTCCTTTATGTACAGATCCACAAATTCGTTTAACACAAACTGTCACCACATTGACATTTTCAACTCAACAATAAGAAACATAAAACAAACAATATCTACACTACCGCATCCAAACTAATTCGTACATTATATCTTCCCTTCTACTCCCGTCCCACATTCCCCTCCACCCTCTCCATTCGCTATTAAAGTAAGTTAAAGTAAATTATTATATTCAGTGGAAAATTTGTAATTGGCATAATTTTAAAAACCATTATTTCATATTTTTAAGATTATTGTTTTGCTGTTAATTTTCCCCAAAATAAATAAATAAATTAATACTACAATTACTTCACTTCATTAGTACTACAATTTCGTAGTACTACAATTACTTCACTTCATGTAGTTTTTACTACAATTGTAGTGTACACTTTGTAGACTTCAAACTGGTGAACATGTGTGTGTGTTGTATGTAGTCTTCATTTTGAAGTGGGCAGCAATTAGCATCACTATCAGCCGGCCCAGCTGTCTAGCCGGCTGGTTAGGCCGACCGTAGCCTAGTGCCGGCGGATGTTGCTGGAATAGGAGAGTGCACCCGATGTGGCGACATTCTCAGACAAAGTTAAAATACGGCAAAAAATAAAATGCATTTTGAAACGGTCGCGCTTAACGTCGTTGTAGTGTTGCCACATGGCGAATACTTAGGAAGTGGTGCAGTAAGTGGAACACGTCTAAACTGGACCGCCGGTCCATGCTTCACACCGTACAGGAAGTACAGGACTAGAATGAAACGCATGAGTGTAGTATTCGTATATTTATTTTCTGTTTTAATAATAATAATAATAATAGGTCTTTATTTCAGCTCGTTGAGAATAGATTCTCACCTCGCCATATAGATATATATACATGTAAGTAAAAATAGAATACCAACAACAGACATACAAGTAGAATAAGAACTAAAAACATGTCGAAATTAAAAATAGAAAGTAGAAAATAATAATAAAAATAGATAAATACATAAAAAATAATGGAGAACAGTCACTGTTGCATAATTAGTGTCCATCTTTTATGCATTGGGGAGTCAAGCCACATATCAGCTGCTTGAATAATGGAGTTGCTAGACCCCCAAATCCTCTTTCTTGCGCTAGCTATCTTCAGTCGTTGGAGAGCAGCAAAGCCATGGACCCTGTGTTCTGCGAACATATGAGATGCACTGCAACGCCAAGGTAGACCGAGCATATCCTGAAGGCATTATTATTATGCACTCCCATAGAGTTATAGGACAGCAGAGTATGTCTGCACCACAGCTCACTTGTGTATCGATTCGTGCAATAAGCAACGAAAAGGAATCTTTTCACTTCGTTACTGCATCTAGAAAACTTCCTGGCTAGCATATTGGACCTTACACTAATAGCTCTTCTCTGTCTTTCGATATTCATAATGTCACATAAGTTGTCGCATATAATGTGACCAAGATATTTAATATTGCTACTGGGCTCTAGAATTAGGCCCGCCAGTTTTATGATGTAGGTAATACATTTTTTTAAAGGAAAGACAGAATAATAAAACAAACATTTATTTTAATTTAAAAACTTTAATTATTGTGTTTTTCGTAACTTTGTGAAAGGCCTTTTAAAAAAATGTTAACTTTACTTTCACTATTTATTTATAACGATTAAAAATTTTTCGTGCTAACGCATCATCTTCAGTAATGTTACTATTACTAAACTTAAGACTAAAGGACGGCGTGAGGAGTGGGTGGAGATTAGAGTCTGGTGAGTATGTAGGCGTGGTCATTAAGCGCATAAGAGTGGACGTAATGGATGGAATTTGAATATTGAATACATTTTTGTTACCATTAATTAATAGTAACAAAAATGTAATCAATATTCAAACTCCATATATTACGTCCCTTCTTCCACGCCTAGTGAACACGCCCACATACTCTAATTTAGTTTAGTGGAAGTCGCAGATAAAGTGACAACGTCAGCGAATCAAGAATAATCGACCAGCGATAAAATACGAGAGTACCTACCCGCAATCGAGAAGTTTTCTAGTGCGAACCAAATCGAAAAACCAAAGGGAGAAGCTAACGGGTGCGGAAATAAGTGCGACAGAACAGAAGAAGATTCAACGATAGATCTCCGACTAAATTCCTGTCCAGTGATTGAAGAAAATTAATAAAACTTTAATTAATTTGAAGGATTTCATTTCCATCCTATAGCCACGATTCCGTAACAAGATATGATAAGTACGAATATTATTTTATAAGTGGTAGAAATCTGTTTGCGAAACTAATAAAATATTTTATAATAAAAACTTGGTTTTTATGGGTTGCTTTTTTTTCTACATGTTATTTTCGCGAAGTTACAATCAAAAACAGAATTATTTTGAAAATAAAATATAGTTACATACAAAAAAATAATGTTTTGTATATTATAAGCAAGCTCTCTACATGAGGTATATTATATTTCCCCTCTAACGAATGCGGCCATAAAGTGTTATTTATTGTAATTCAATAAAAGCATACTGGCAAGGCAGTATAAAGCAGGCTGTATACCTTTTATATAATTATTCTAGAGTTACAAATAACGAAGGCTGCTATCCATAAACAATGCCGGGAGGCTGCGCGGAGCGGCTCGGCACAACCCGAGATCTCATCTCGCTGAATAAGATATGACGCGGATGGCGCGGAGGCGCCTATAACATTACAAAAGTGACAGTAATTGAAACTGATCTTGTCAAATAATATCCAAAGACAGCGCGGGTCGCGCCGTTTTCAAAACGGGATCCCTTTTTTTCTGCTCCCGAAATCACATCAAAGCGACCTTTCCGTCGGAAAAATATTAGGAGCATTTCCAGACCAGTGGATTTAATTATTGAAAAGATACAGGGGACAGAATCGATCGCAGAGTCCTGCGGGAAGGGCCGTCTTCCCTCATTACATCTTATTAGGCAATTAAGGTACAGACACACACGCTTATTATTAGCATGCTTATTTTAAGCATGCTCAAAGCTAACAATCAAACACACATGCTTATTAGTGGCGTGCTCTAACAGAATAGTTCAAAATTGAAACTTTGCACACTGAAATAGAAAATTCAAGCGAACCAATAAATCAAAATAGTTCCTGGGTTTAGTCAAACACACATGCTTATTACTGGCATGCTCTTGTCATATAATCATCATCATCATTCTTGAAACTACAACCCTTGGTGGGTCTTGGCCTCCTCAATAATTTTCCTCCACTCATCTCGGTCTAGTGCCAGCTCTCTCCAGTTTCGAAGCTCTAAGGCAGAGATATCTTTGAGGACGTTGTCACTCCATCTTAGTTTTGGCCTTCCTAAACTCCTTCGCCCTATTGGCCTTGAGTTCAGCAGGGACTTTGGTGCTTGATGCTCGGACATTCTCTCCACATGACCCAGCCACCGAAGTCTTCCCAGTTTTATAAATTTTGTGACATTTGGCTCCTTAAATAGAGTATAGAGCTCATTGTTGTAACGTCATATAATAGAGACGCTCTTGTTCAAAATGGAAACTTTTCAAACTGAAATAGAAAATTCAAGTGAACCAATTAATCAAAATAGTTCCCGAGTTTCCATCCGCACATTTTTGATTTTAGTTTTTATAATTTTTATTGTAAGATTTGAACCATTCATGTTTCATAAACATTATTTCTTGCTATATTATTTTTACATAGCGGTAACCGAGTATTCCACAGAGAAACGTGATTTCTATAATAAGTCATGAAAAGTAAGTAAGTTTTGTCATCTCCCCAACACGGAGAGATGACAAATATATCCATATTTTTTTCATCTCTCGCGAACTGAGAAGATCGCATCGATAATCGATACTAGCCGCGAATAACATTAGCATGCTCATAAGCAAGCTTGTTCACACATGCTCAAAAGATACCCCTTCTCGCGGTGAATGACATTAGCATGCTCATAAATCAACCAGCATGTGCGTACACACATTCCACTAAATAGCATGTGTATCAGTACCTTTACACGCAAAGATAGAGAAGGATCTCCATACTAGTGTCCTTCTTTTTCAAATTGCAGTAAAAGCGGTTTTTCGAAAAATGCGAATGAATTTTTCATAATCTATATAAGTTACCGTCATGACAGTTCAATTTTATGCAAAAATCAAGTCAGAAATATTGAAAAAAAAAAATGCAAACATTGATATTGCACATCTCAGTAACTATTGATATTACGTCATGGTTGTTGGAACATTTTACACTTACGAAATAGGCAGGAATCTACCGGCCAAGTTTCTGCTGCTGGCTCCGGTGCACCCGATACAGGGTGTCCTGCGAGGTTATCAATGTTTTCCAAATAACCCTGTATATGATGATGTTTTTTGGTAATCCATCAATCTCATCTCTCATCATCTCCGCCCCGAGCTTTTTACGCTAATGTCGTCAGGAGTCTGCGTCTGCTCTTAAACAATGTCAATTCCCCTCCCGTGCACGTATTTTTAAAAGCCATCATTCACTGTCCCGCAGTGAGACGTTTTTGCAGTAAGTAGGCGCTACGCACACGCAATCCGTTAATTTAAAAAAATGGCATTTTTAAAATCAAATCAAATTACTAAGGTAGCTAAGAAAATGGAAAAGTTCTATAACCGAAATGGAAACGCTCCGTCATAGAACGCGTTACATCTGCGCGGAAGCTTCCTGGGATAATACCTATCGACTAGCTGTTCGGACCCGGCGTTGCACGGGTTAAGAATTAAGTTGAAAATAAATTTTGGGGAGAAACAAAGTTGATTCGAACGGTATAGGTTTGAAACGAAAATATATTAGGGGGAGGAGAAAGGGTAAAAATGGGAGGGAGAAAATGTCACCTTTGTGACCCGCCGGGTCCTAAAGAGAGAAGTTTCCAAATTTTGAGTCTGATCGGTCAAACGGTACAGATTTGCATCGAAAATATATCAGGGAAGGGTAAGGGTTAAAAGAATAGGAGGGAAATGTTGCTTATGTTGCCCGCTGAGACCTAAAGAATAAGTTTCCAAATTTTGAGTCCAATCGGTCAAACTGTACAGATTTGCATCGAAAAGAAGTGCCAGGGAGAGGAGAAGGGGTACGAGAATGAGGAGGGAAATGCGCCTATGTTACCCGCCGGATCCTAAAGCAAACGTTTGCAAAATTTGAATCGAATCGGACAAAGGTGTGGATTTGTATAGAGAACAGACACAGACAGACAGACAGACATTGAGTTTTATAGTTATAGAATATTAGGTATTGATAGATATTATTCGCCTTATTGTTACGATAGCAATACAGCGTGACAATCATGTCCTGACCGCTATTATGCTACACTGTCGCTTCGTCAATCTTGACGTTTTTGCAGATGTCTTGATGTTTAACGCACTTTACGCGTGCGCCTTTCTTTCTTTTTGTGTTACTAATATAACGTCGTTAAAATGAGAATCAGGCGGTATAAGGCCATCCCTCGAAACAACGCTCTCTGACACACGATTTTCGAAATAAATTTGCATAATTGTTCTGGGGTAAGTATACTCACGGAGAAATGGCACAAATTAGTTATCAGCTGTAAAATTGGCTGTCGATGTTAAAAAGTGTTGCCAATTCGAAAAACAAATCTCTAAAAAACATTATATATGTAAGCACTAATAGCAAAATAGATGTTTCCGACGTTTCGGATCCCATTGCAGGGTCCATCATCAGGGCTGACGATGGACCCTGCAATGGGATCCAAAACGTCGGCGAGAGAGGTCACATATACACGGCAGAATATCCCATACAATTAAACATAGAAGATGATTAACTAAATATTAAATGGACAAAGTCACTTAGCAAGAATTAAATTAATACAATTTTCTTGGAATCACACTATTTCGCTTTTTATCACTTACTATCAATACTTTGTTGTCGCTGGGAACACTTTATTTATAATTCGCTAGATTCCATTAAATTCTTGCACGTAGTATTTGCATTTATTTATTTCGCCACTTAGGTATTTAGCTCGATTATCTCTTAATATCTGTCGCCTCGAAATTCCACCACTGGCCACACCGGCCGTCGTCCGCGACTCACTTCGCACCGATAGAAAAACACAAACTCCACTCGCCCAGTTGTCGATCCCACTTATAAACGCAAAACACATGTTTTTCGAACCCTCGAGAAGATTATTTTCCTTTCAAGTAATGTTTAGGAGAAGGTTCCCGTCGCTTCTAGGCTGTTCCAGGCGTATGCCGAATTTTGTAGATAATTCTAGAGGCTTACATAGTGTTATTCCAAAGTGACATATTACAAGGGATTCGGAAAGAGCGCAGTTCCTTCTGCTTACAAGTAATATGGAAGTAACTAGCTAACCAACTAACCATCAGGCCGTTTCCCCGTAGGTGTAGGCAGAGAGCATAGAATACTTCTATCCTGGCACACCACTTTTGCTTCGGCCACATTCATACATCTTCTCATACAAGGTCTACTACGGTTGTTGAGTCTTTTAACAGAGCCATCCTCCAATACTTGAAATATCTGATCGTGCCAGGTCTTTCGCGGACGCCGTCTATTCCTGTTGCCTATGACACTCGCCCCATGTATTTTCTTAACCACCCTTTCCTTGCTCATACGTTCTACATGACCAAACCATCTCAGCACTCCTTTCTTTATTCTGTCTACGACACTACACCCAGCATACATTCACTTCTAATTTGTTCATTCCTCACTCTATCGGCCGACGACTTTCCGCACAAGCGCCATAGTGACCGCATTCAGTCTACTTTCATTTTTGACAATTCCAGGCTTCACTTCCATACATCAGAGTTGGCACTGGAAAGCCATTACGTATGGGAGTATGAATGGATTAAAAAACTAACCCATAAAAACAATGTTTTTATTATACTCCCTTTTTCACTTACTAGTTGAAACAGGTTTAGCGCTTACCCCACGCGTTGGGCTTGAGTCGGGCGACGCTACGAAAGGGAGTAATAAAATTTTTCAAAAAATCCAAAATTATTCTATAATTATTAATTTTTTTAAACGAAAATTTGTTAGATCATTTTTATCGTTGCCACGAGTCTGTCACAAGTTTCAGCTCGATCGGATCACGGGAAAAGGGTTAAAAATCGATCCAAAGTTTTTTCAACAGACAAGCAAGCAGACGCTACGAGTTAAAAGAAAGGGAGTAAAAAGGGGAAGGATTTTGAATTAGGATTGAAGCAGGGAAATTTGTAAAATGTGTGTAAGTGGTTAGATGACTTGCGAAAATCGATTTGGTAATGACACCGAGCTACGTTTTTTAGTGTAGCGAGGTTAATGAAAAAAAATCTATTTCGTTCAATTTTACGCAATTCGCATGGGCGGTGGATGCTGAAATTCTGTGCGTAATATAAGATGGGTCGTTCATGAACGAACTTTTCTTTTAGAACAATTCACTTTACTGAACGAAAGAACGGTACAGTTCACTTAGGTGAACTAGTCGTTTACTAGTTCAATAGATGAAAAATAATACATTCATTAAATTCTGCTAAAATTTTTGGAAATTGCTTCTCCTAGGCAGCGAACAGTATGTTTCTGTTTTCGTGACGTATTAAAGACAGACATTCCTTGTCGAGTATGGAGTTAGTATCGTTTTGGATATATTTTTCCCGGTGACATTTTCTTTTTTTTTTGGTCGCCAAAAGCTTTTTCCTTCAATTTTGTTATATGTTTAGAAATAATATCAAAACGTGTACGTAGCAATTGAACAGTTCACTTTACAAGGGTTGAAGTGGATAAAAAACAAAAATTCAAAGTGAACCAATGAACGATTACAATGAACAGTGCACTCAACTGAATGAAATTTCCCATCTCTAGTGTGCAAGCTGATTATCTTGCGAGCGTCTTATTTAAAAACGATTGTGGGTGAAATTTTCTCGTTCAAATACAACGACACGTTCCGTTGAAACTATCGGGGAGGTATTCTTTCGACTTCACTAGCCCTTTTTCGGTGGAAAAAAAAACTAATTTAAACTCCAGTCTATATGTATACATCCAACACCCTCTCATAGTCCCCCTGGGTCTGACTAACGCTGATTGGTTCCTGGGTTCATTTCCTCTCGGGCCCCGGCCGAGCGGTTGTATGGCAGTAGGTGTACAGGGTGTCTCATAACTAGTAGCATAAATTTTACAGGTGGATTCCTGCTTTGAAAATTAGTCGAACATTTTCAGTATCAAAAGTTATGGAGATACGCAATATCAATGTTTGCATTTTTATTTCTCAATATATTTAACTTACTTTTTTGCAGAAAGTTGAAATATCATTACAGTAAGTTATATCGATTATGAAAATACAAGTCGAATAAAATGATGAAAATGTAAAAATTGAAAATATATTTTTTTACTGTAATGATAGTTAAACTTTTTGCAAAAAATAAGACAGAAATATTGAAAAACAAAAATGCAAATTTTTATATTTATTTATTTTATTGTTTATTTTACATTTGTTAACATAAGTTACTAATAACTGCCACACTAGGTAAAACCTGTTCTGTGGCAGTTATTCTCATTTGATAGTTATGTAAAAGTAACAAATTACAATAGTAAAGAAATATAAACGTAAAAATTAAAGTAGAATAAAATTTAGTAATATATACAATCATAAGAATACATAAATCTAAAAGAAAAACAAAAGAAAATATACATATAAAATTAAGATAAAAATTTAAGTAGTTACAAAAATAAATACTATATTAGAGTATACTTAAAATAAAGCAGATTTTGCCAATTCAGAGGTCAAGGGCGAATCACTTTAGCATACCTTCTATCTGATATATTTATAAAATTAGTGATACGGTGTTTAAAAGGTTTGTGTATTGTAATTTCTTTAGTTTCATTTTGTAACTTGTTAAAAACAAGCGGGGCAGTGAAATTAAATTGTCTTTGTCCAAAAGACGTTTTCATTTTAGGTACCTCGAAATTAATTGCATTTGCCAGCCTTGTAACCCGTGTTGCGTACGCTTAAAATTTACCTTGTCCTTGAGGAATTTGACAAGTATGGTTTTAAGGTATGATTGCCTCGGGTCAAGAACGTTAAATATTCCAAAGAAATCATCTGTAGGAAACGTATTGCATACCCCCATAACTATTGGTCATTTTCGACTCATCAGGGCAGGAACCCACCTGTGAAGTTTTTGATACTGGCTACGAGACACCCTGTATAAATACCCGCCCGCCAATAACCTTTCTCACCGCCCGTAATCATATCCGAGAGTGAGGCGGGTGTCGAACCGCTGTTCAGTTTGACCGCAGGCCGCACGCTCACTTAGCCACCAAACCGATCGTCTCGCGGACTCGAAAGTCGTAATGTGATATCATGTCCGTTTAATAATCATACAAGCCTTATTACGGTACTCACGAACGCAAAGCAATATTTCGCTTCTTGTCGCGTAGCGGCCAATGATGGCCGGCGCGCGGCCGCGGTCGGTAATTTGTAACCATTTATTTATAATCGTAAAATTGAACAAGGTGCATTTCATTTGATATTTATTTACATTTATTATTGCATTTCATACATATATTTACATTATATGTAAATAAATGTATGTATGTATGTAAAGTCAAAAATTCTATTTATCATAAACTAAATATTAACCATTCTATTCAATATCATAAATTTCATATTTCCAGAAAAATAAAAGGGGTTTCGGGAAAAGTTTTCATTTTCACGATCGGACGAAAGCTCGTAAAGTTTTTATTGGGGTTGCAAAGTGTAAATTAAAATGTAAAAAGCTGAAATTTAACTCAATTCTGAGCAGAGACGTCCCGCGACGAATGTATTTCCCAAAGACGTCGGCGGACTGCGCCCGCCTGGCGTACATGGAATTTTTGGAATCGAACTCTCGGTTGCATACCGGACAAAGTCAAAATGCGTTGTCATCGGCGTCGAAGCGACGTGCAAAATTTCAGTTCGATTGGCTGACGGAAAGTGTGTTAATTTTCACTTCCAAGACATTTCCACGCACACGTGCAGCGGCGAAACTAGTATAAATAATTTTAAAATCATTTAAGATTGAAGTAAAATCAATTTTTTGGTCGCCTGTTCGCCTTCATCTATTATCCTTATTTAAAGCTGTTTCATTTATCGTTTTATCGTCTCGTTTAGCGCTTAGGAACACATCCTACGCGCTAAACGTGGTCTTACCGTGTCATTTTATTTAACTTCTTAGAAAGATTAAATATTCACGGGTGGTTCCTTTTACTCCTGATGTATTTATCTGCGTCACGCTTCCCGATGTCCTGACGTGAGGGGCAGGAAAGATGGATGGATGATGCGCGTACATTTATTGAAAACCAGAAAATACGCGAGGGCATCCCACACAGATGTGGTATTCATGGTGTCTGCTTATTCGCGGGGATAACGCTGTCGACGAATATATTTCGCGTCCGGTTAAATCTTTCATCTCACATATGAATGGCATTTAAAATGCTAGGTTGAAAACACTAAAAGAATTTAATTTACTTCCTACCATAAATACGCTGTATGCATCATTAGTTTGTCGTGTAAATCAATAATACGGTCGCCATACTTCACTTGAGCAATCTAGAAAAGGTTCAACACAAATATTTAAGATTTATTAATTTCTTGTTATATCATAAAGAAGACCCTCAAAATTATGTATTGCACATTGGTGCGTAGTAATTTATAATACGCTTCAAAAATCTGGAGTCCTGCATACGAATCGAAAATATACAGAAAAAAATTATCAAATACTTGTCGTATCGGCTTAAATTAAACTTTACACGAGAGCAATATCTTGAAATATGCAAAAAAAACATCACCTACTCCTCTGCAAAAACGTCGTGAAATGGCAGACCTAATTTTCTTGCTAAAAATATCCTCAGGCTCAATAGATTGTCCCGAATTATTATCCAAACTCTTGATCAATGTTCCTCCTAAAGTTCTAAGAACCAACCCTCTTCTTTTTATTCCCCTCGTTTCTACTAACTGCAGGGAAAACTCATACTTGTGGCGAACTTGCAAGAAATTTAATGCACTCACAAAAAAGTATAATTTAGACTAAATAAAAAATAACCCTACTCATGTGCGACGCTTGCTTTCCGATCCATTTTTCAAATAAAATATATGTTTATTATTTTCCACTAAATTAATTACATATAGTTTCATCAATATACTATATCCATATGCATGTACACCACGTAAATAGGATATTTTGTAACTACCGGTGAAAACCTGTTATTGGCTTTCTTTATGTTTCACATTCCTTATTTTTTCTTAATTATTGTCAGCAGTTTTTTTTCTTCCGAATAAATATAAATAAATATACCTTTTGTAGATCTGAACTATAATGTTTTATTAAATAAATAAAAATGAACTACAAAGTCTGATTAAAAAAATGTTCGCCTTCACTTATCCTTTCAAAATTGTTGATGGCTTATTAGATTGTCTTGTATTAATATTACAATATTAAAAATATTACTGTATAATATTAAAGAATTATTATTAATGTATAATATTATAACTGACAATCTGGACCCTGATACGGAGATCAAATGCAGAATAGAGACAGCCCGTGCATCTTTTAATAAGATGAAAAGTCTACTCTGTAATGACGACTTAAACTTGAAGCTCAGACAGAGGTTGACCAAATGCTATGTATGGTAAGTTCTACTTTACGGTGTTGAAGCATAGACGCTGAAGGTGAATACTCTAAATCGCCTAGAAGCGTTCGAAATGTGGATACATCGTACAATGTTAAAGATCTGCTAGGTCCTACCAGGCAAAACACGTGTACTTTTAAAGGCTTTTTAGCCGTGTACTTTTAAAGGCTTTTTAGCCGTGTATGTTAACAAAATTAAATAAAAACTTATTATATTGAGGGAATATTTGTACCGTGACAATGAATAGTCAGGTGTTCCAGTCTAGATGGCGAGACCTGCTCGCCAGGCGGCGGGCCCGGCCGCCCCGTCAGACCTGTCCGCCGAGCCGAACCTTAACCCAAAGCCCTACATTGAATGTGCCGAAGACCTGAGTAGGACCGATATGGGAGCTTTCGCTCATAAAACGGTCCTGGGAATGCGATGGGTGTCCTGGTGGTGACAATACATCGGACGGACGGACAGACAACGAAATTATTATAATTCGGATATTATGAGCATTAAGGTCCTGTTGAAAAAAATGACGTCATGTCTATATGCATGTCATCAGTTGATCGTACGCCAATTTTGTTTTATCATTTTCTTTACTTTGTATTATATTAAAAAATTATAAAAAAACGTTCATTTTTTGCGCGCTTAGCTAGGTGTGACTCTCTCAAGATGCGGACAAATCAAATATCTATGGAATTTCTTAAGGAAATCAAAAAGACGGAATGACTATTTTGTTTTGAAGTGTTGAAGAAATCGTGACATGAAAGTTTATTTTTAATTTCTGTAATTAGAAATTTGAATATTGGAAGATAGTGATTTGTGTGAAACGACTATAATGCAGGCACCGAGGTAAGTTTACTTTATATTTACATACCTACGTGATTTTAGAAAAAATTGTTCACGGTTATGTTGGTAAATTGAAATGAGCGCAGTATGTCAAGAAAGTTATTTATATTTTTTCTTTTTGATAACGTAACGATTGATAAAACCATTCAAATTATGTAATCCAGATGCGAACGTGTCAGCCTATTCATAATATATAATAATCTAAAAAAATGTATGCGTGTAATTTATGTCTGCGCGTTACAAGTTACTTGTATACATACTTCTTTGGCATACGTGAAATAAAGAGCGCATCACTTCTCACACCACAGCCGCCACAGTGTGCGTACAAGTACAACAAATGCAGAGTACAAGCAAACAACCAAGTACACGAACGCCAAAGCACAACCAGCCCCAAAAACTGACAACTAAAGAGATATCCGCAGATTCCACGTTCTCCGTCGGCAAAGAAATGGACGTCATTAACCGCAGCGGCGATACATATAGCTTCACAGATACTGAATTTAAAATCCATCGGGAGGAAAATTAGATTTGTATTGAATAAAATATAATAACTATGCATTAAATTCACCGTTAACACGCATGCAACGCCTTGGAAACATATTTTCGGAATTCGTAGACATTTTTCGATGTCAGAGCATACCCGAATTAAAGAATTACTAAGACTATACCAATGGAATTAATTACAGTTTAATGGATTAAATTTAATTTTTACTTATGTTTCGTTCCCCATGAATTATATATATTTATTAATTTTAAAGTGTCCTAATTATTGTTCATTTCCCTTTCAAATATGTTTTGATTTTATCTATTATATTTATTTTTTGGTTTATTTTATCTTCTTATCTTATTTATCTGGTATACTGGTTTAATTATCTTTATTTTACTCTAATTACTACTGTTTGTTTGTGTACTAATCATCGTTTATATATATTGTTCATTTCTATTATTAATTTATTTTATATTGTTTTACATTGTTCATTTCTATTATTAATTTATTTTATATTGTTTTACATTGTTACATTTATACATTATTTTTGTTCATTTATCTTAAATATGTTTTATGTTAAGTAAATAAAAAATCTTTTAATTTTCTTATACTGTAAAAGCCCACTAGGGCGTTGATTAATAAATAAATATATAAAAGTGTAAAAAGTTCCGTCGCATGATGAGCGCGCATTTCGTTGCTTACCAAAAATTTAACCTAGACGCGCCTAAAGAAGTATATAACTTCAAAAATATGATAAAAAATGATACGAAGTAGCTGTAGACACTATTGCACTATTGATCTAAAGAATAGAACAACGGATTCAAATTATGGTGTCCGTGGGTTAACCCGGGGCACCTAGTCACAAGTTTTGTTTGTTTACTTTACATCGTTCGGAAAGCGCGGATAAGACGTGTGCGCTGGAAAGCTTTCAACGGTATTATTTTTTCAGAAAATGTACAAGGATAGGAGCAAATAATATCTTTGGGGGTAATTCAAGAAATTCTTCGCTCGAGCGAAGAATTGAATCAATATAAATAAAACTGTATGTTCTCTATAATGCTCACACTCTTCGGTCGATTCAACAAAATTGTGCAATGTTACTCTTTTTATTATTATCCGTATCATTAAAATCATCCCTATTGGCTACGCAATCCCTGGCGGTGGTTGAAGTCTGTTCCAGGACAGATACGTCATTAAAATCTAATCATCAAGGTCTTCCTGATATAATAAATCATATCATCATCATCATCACTCTAGGCACTACAACCCTTGGTGGGTCTTGGCCTCCTCAATAATTTTCCTCCACTCATCTCGGTCTAGTGATAGCTCTCTTCAGTTCCGAAGCTCTAAGGCAGAGATGTCTTTGAGGACGTTGTCACTCCACCTTAATTTTGGCCTTCCTAAGCTCCTTCGCCCTATTGGCCTTGAGTTCAGCAGGGACTTTGGTGCTTAATGCTCGTACATTCTCTCCACATGACCCAGCCACCGAAGTCTTCCCAGTTTTATAAATATTGTGACGTTTGGCCCCTTAAATAGAGTATAGAGCTCATTGTTGTAACGTCTTCGCCAAAGTCAAATAAATCATATAAGATCCTTATATGATCTCATTATGCAAAGTAAATAGCTCATTGTTGTATCTTCTACGTCGAATTTCATTTTCTAAAATCGACCCAAAGACAAAAAAGACAGCCCAAATTAAACATACACAGAGCTCGTAATTTAAATAGATACACACCTTAGTAACGATATCTGAAAAATATTAATTAATTAAACCGACATTAGGAATGCAACACCGAGTTTAACTTCGGATGGAAAATTAGGTTTTCCAAATACAGGATTATTTGTAAAACATTAAAAACCTGGCAGGACTATATTCATGCTTTAATTATGAGTCCAAGATGTTCAAGCAACCATGACCTAATAGCGATAATTATGAAAATACACGACATCTAAAATAACATTTTTTTTTCAATATTATTTTTACTTATTTTTTGTAAAACATTGGATTATCATCACAGTAACTTACATCGACTATGAAAAATTCATTGCCTTTAATACAGGTTAAATAAAATAATAAAAACCTACCAATTCCAATTGGAATATCTGCAGGATTTTTATCATTTTATTTAACTTGTATTGAAACGAATGAATTTTTCTTAATCGATATAGGTTACTGTAATGATATTTCAACGTTTTGTAGGAAATAATTCAGAAATATTGAAAAAAAAATGCAAACTTTGACACCGCATTACTCCATAAAAGCTGATATTCGGTCATGGCTACTTGAACATTTTCGACTCATATTCAAGGCAGGAATATAGTCGTGCGAATTTATTAATGTTTTCCAGATAACCTTGTATATATGTAATACAAAATATAGGTAAATAATATAGTTTTATTATGAGCTGTTTTAAGCATTTTCAAAATATCTATGGCGCGATCAACAGTAGGAGCATCACAGGGGATTAAAAAAAATACTCGATTAACCGGCTTGATTTCAGCAAAATAGGTTATATTTCATTAATCTCTAGGGATTGTATCTCATCCATTATCTCTTAGTATTCATTCGTTGTTCAGGAGGCGGAAAATAAGAATCAAAATAATCGAACCAACGTATATTATAATACGATGAAAATAATAACAATACAATGTTCCTGAAAGTAATTTTTAATAATGTGGTGATCGGCAAATAATTATAATTATTTACGTTGTTACTTATACCATATTATATACAACTAGTGTCTAAAACTAATTCCGGGCGGTCGCGAAAGTCATAGGTAGGTACATAAAAGTCGGTTTCTGTGAATTTAAATAATTAACTTCCTAGTCGTATAATATGGCGAGTTACGATGATCTCAATTTCTTGTGTTTACTATTTTGAAAAAAGTGCATTGAAATGGGCAAACGGTAATATTTTAGTTACGAATGAAACATAAAAATGTGGACAATTTTATTTAATAAATATTTTAATTAATGCGCTAAATTGTGAACAGAAAGATTCTGTTAAAAATAATTTTAAAATTACTGTTCAAATCGACGAAAAAGTGGTTACTTTATTTATATATAAATTAAATACTTGTGTAAGACCACTTTTGAGTTTTAGTTACACACGACTAGTTTCGAGAGCCACAGGTGTTCTCATCTACAATATTCACACCTGTAGATGAGAGCATCTATGGCTCTCGAAACTAGTCGTGTGTAACTTAAACTCAAAAGTGGTCTTACACAAGTATTTAATTTATATATAAATTATCATGTCATTCCACAAAGTTAATGCGAAATCAATAAATAATGTTACTTTATTTAAATCCTATGTAGGTCTTTCGCTCCACTCCTAGGGCGGTTTTAAACTTTTATGATTATAAACAATTATTCAATTATGTATTAATCTAATTAGAGCCAAAAAAGTCCTTAGTTTTTCATGGCCGTTCATTCTGTGTATAGTTTTCTGGGATATTCTGCCGTGTATATGTGACCTCTCTGGCCAACGTTTCGGATCCCATTGCAGGGTCCATCATCCGCCCTGATGATGGACCCTGCAATGGGATCCGAAACGTTGGCCAGAGAGGTCACATATACACGGCAGAGTATCCCAGAAAACTATACACAGAAGATAATTACAGCCAGGTTCCAATTTGACGTCCATAATCTGTTAATATTAAACCGAAAACACGTGAAAAATTGTAATAATTGTAAATGCGATCATTGTTCATCGAACGATTTGGTTAAATTTGAAAACGACGCGTTATTCCGGGCAGCCGGAATCGGTAATTATTTGAAGAAAAGTAAGAACCAGGTAACAAGGACGAAGCGCCACCGATCCTGGCGGGGACCGCGCTGGGCATCCTCGGGCACGCGACTGGCGAGTTTTCCACACATCCGCCGGTGTGAGATAACTCGGAGAAAGGAGGCGCCGCGGGGTATATAAGCCCGGGGGACCGGGGTTCCTCACAGTCGTCCGCCAGCCGCCGTCAGTTCAGTTCAGTTCAGTGAAAGTCACCACGGACAAAACAGAAATGCAGCCGATCCGAGTGAGTGCGATATTCCTTACCAGCGGCCCGCCCACCCGTGCTTTGTTCCATGCACCGCAGATCATTTAGCACTTCGATACGAGAGGAATCTTTGCTCCGGCCTTCCGGGGGCCGCAGCATCCGGCTTGGGGAGGGTTGCGCGCCGGACAGCAACCGGCATCTTATAAAAATACTATTAATTTAATAAAATACTATTATTAAGCCAATCTCCCTATTCGTTTCGATCAAGGTAAGGGGTCGTGTCTAGGGGTTAACAAAAAAGTGATTTGAAAAAAGTATCAAAACCATAAATTATTTATTAATCGGTGACCTCTCCTGTTCGGATACTATGAAATAAAAAAAAGAAACGTGCTTGATCGAAGGAATTCGTAAAATATTGATTTGAATAAAAATTATTAATGTTCAATGTAAAAAATCGTTTTCACGCTAAAAAAATATTCGTTGTTGAATTTAAAAAAATGCTTCGTCAAGTATTCGTTTTTCTGATGTTGTAAAAAGAATCTCGAGATATTTTTGTCACCGATCTAGAAAATTTGATTTTGAGAAAAGCGGGTTTTATGTTTAAAGTGTCGTTTATATTACGACACTTGTAAAATTCTTAGAACTCCTTTAATATTTGTTGTATTGAGTTAAATTTTTCGAGGCGGATTATTTTTAGAAAATAAAGAAAAACGATTTTATTTAAAATTCTGACTAGGCTTGACCCCACCATTAACTAATTAATTCAATAATTATTTAAAAAAATCAATTCAATGTTAGACCTGTACTAAAATGGCATTACGTATTAGAAACGTTTATTTGAAACCGTTTCACGGTTTTCGTGGAACAATTTTCCTTTGGAAAAAGTTAGTCGACATTCTGCGAAGTTTCTAAAATTTTAACCACCCGGTAAATCTATTCAAATGTAGTTTATTATTTGCGAGCGCCGGTTTAGAAACATTTTAAAGCATTTTAGACTTTTTTTTTCCGAAACGCTTTTCGCTAACAAGGTTAGGAACGTCTCCGCGAACACGCAGAGAGCTTAATACAAAGCTTTAACGGGGCGCGGGCATCAGAGGGCGCTCCTCACTGCAGGAGGAAAACATATCCTTTTAGCGAGTAAGGGAGAGTTTGTCAACGGGATTAATACCAAAGAAAAACTTCGACAGAGCAAAACAAGGTAAACAGACAAATTGTGTCCGCGTTTAAGAAGTACAATCATTCGCCGGGGATTAGAGGAAAGTTACAAGAATATCAAATTTTCATTCTTGTGGCAACATTAATTAAATATTCGGTACATACCCATTTTTAATAATAAATGAAGACGTGAAAGTAACACGATTTTATGACAAAGGTTAGGTTCTTCAATAACTGCTAAATGACTTTGTGGTAACATTATTTATATAATTAACAAAAATACACTGTTTTAACCACTGATTTGTTGAACTTTCTACATGTTTCGGGGCCGATGGTCCCTTCATAAGAATACAACGTATACTTAAATTAAAAATCGAAGTATAAACATTAACAAAATCAAAATTAAATATATGGGAAATAAATAAGTAAAGCACTCATGTCAAGATAAATGTAAAAGGTATATATTTCCAAAAAGAATTTAATGCACTATTATCACTTTATCTAATTTCCAAAATTTCTAATTGATTCAACTGTAATCTCATGTTATTTGTAAACCCTTCTCCAATATACAAAGAATGGTTTGTTTCCAAAAGACGATTAGAAAATTCAGAATAGTTATTGCTATTGAAACACCATAAGTATATAACAATAATTAATGAATTCTAACTAACTCTAACGTCAAAATTTCTATCCTATAAAAAAATATTTATAATCATTACAGATCAATTGATATATAACATGTTGATACCTCAATAAATTAGTGGTTAACAGTGTATTCTTTTTAATTGTAGAAAAATTAGGCGCTACTCTTTCTCTAATATCTCCAGAGAATCCACCCCTACCAGATTGCTGGTAGATATATTAAAACTTAACCTAAAAGGACCACGTTGGTTCTGTCGAAATACGTCTTTCAGGGGCCGATGTTGGTCCCCGGAAACGAAGCGGTCGACGACAAAAATGTTTTGTTGTATTTATTTTTACTGCATGAAAATTTAAACGCCAATTTAATTAAAGAATAAATCACTTTGAGTAATCGTCAAACACGCCAAAAGTCTAATTAAGATGGTAATCAATTCGCTGGTTTTTTGTTTGACAAAAGTAAAGGTGGAAAACATACAGAAATTTAATGATCAGATTTTCATAATTAGAAAAACTATAATTTTTTGATAACATTCACAATTAAGTGGTTATATTTTATAACAAACATGTCAAAAGCTTTCGGTCATCAAATAAGAAATAGAGTTCAAATCGCACATATAAATAAATATACAAAGGGGGCATTTCGAAATATCCATAATAATTTCGCTGCGAGCTAAGGACCTACCATTACATATGTATTAACTAATAAAGTATTATTAATGCCAGAATGATAACATTATTAAATAATTTAAGAATTTAATCGATTTATTCCGGCTTCACTAACGTCAACATAATAAATTATTCGACACATGTAAAAAAGGTTATTTAACAGGAATATATAAAACAATAGAAAGTAAAGTGAAAGCGATTATTTAGTATGTTTGAACTAGTGATGTTATTTTAATAAACCGTTATTTTAACCGGTTATTTTCGGTACAGTTAGTTGGGATTTGTATCTGATTGCAACGGTGATTGATAACTAAGATATAAATGTTGCCTAGTACCGATGGTTGCCCGTAGAACTGCAAAAACATTAGTTGCCATTGTTGCCAATCATCGACGCAATCAGATACAAATCTCAAATAACGGTCTCTGTGTCACCGGTTAAAATACCATCACTAGTTTGACAAAAACAGACAAAAATAAATTAATATAAAACATAAAAATGATCCCAAGTTTAATTTTCAATTATTCAAAATACGCACTCCATATACGACAATAATTTTGATCAAAGCTTCACCAATAGACATCGAATTAGGAAGCACTTAAATTAATAGATAAATCTATTTATTAAGGCTCGTTAAGCTGATTATTATTCGGAAAACAATTAGTCAAATGATTTCTGTGATATTTCATTTTCTGGGTGAATTATTAATATCGACAACTTGAGAAATATTTCCGATAAATTTTCCGAACTGTACCTGTATTACACACAAATACGTAATTTAATATGTATTTTAAGTATTCACGAATTGAATTATTTTTACTCGTGTTGAAAGCTTTCGTATCGTATAACGTGGAACGGGCCAAAAAAAGGCTTTACACATCAAAAGAGTCTCAACAGTGAAATATCAAACGAAAGAAAAAATATTTATTTTTAACTTTTGTTGAGGGCCCCCGAAATTTTCCGCTGTGAACTTTACAAAAAGCCTTTAACGAAATTTAGAATACATCAACAGGAATATTATCTTGGCAGTAATTTTTCAAATTCGCGTCCAAAAGCGACAGAACATTGTTCATTGTTGTTGTGAAATATTAAAAATTATTGAAATAAACACGCAAAAGATGAAAATCGCTCGAAAGTTTCATATTTGATCGCAAGAGCGATATTAAACAATGAAATCTTTACGGCAGAAACTTATAATTATAATGTAATTATTTTAATAATCACTCAATTAAACTTGCTACTACACACACGTTGAGTTGTTTTATCAGTTTCAGTTTCAATTTCATTGGCGGACATTTAACGGAAATTTTTGCATAATATAACTTTTAATGTTCATATTACTTGTAATCTACTAACATAACAGTGGCGAAAAAGAAAGGAGACAGTTTTGTCTTTCTATGTATGCGTATTTTAATTTACTAGGTATTGATGATACCTGTTATGTTACACGTTATGTTAATTGCCAATTAACTGATTAATTACGATGGTGATAAGAACAATGTTATTAATTGTTTTATCGTTAATTTTACATTCGTCTTACGTAAATTACTAATAACTCCATACTAGGTAGAATCTGTTCCGTGGCAGTTATTTTCACTTGAGAGTTATGAAATAGTAACATAATAATAAATAGCATGGCAATAAATAACAATAGTAAAAAAATAGAAAACTAAAATTAAATATAAAAGCAGGATAACAATTTAGTAGTAGAAACAAACACAAGAATACAGGAGTATAAAATAAAAGAAAGTATTAATGTAAAGTGAAGATAAAAATATAAGTAGATAAAGCAGGATGACAATTTAGTAGTAGATACAAATACAAGAATACATAAATCTAACCGAAAAAAATATATAAACACAAAGCGAAGATACAAATATAAGCAGATATAGCAGTACAACAATTTAGTAGTAGATAAGAACACAAGAATACACGAATCTAAAAGAAAATAAATTAAAATTACACTCGATGATGGGAGGGACTGCCCCTCTCGAAACGTAGTGATAAAATAACATAACATGTGTGTAGTATGAAGGTTAGTTAAGTTAAAGTTAAAATTAAAAAACCAAATATCATTCCACTATAATAGGCTCCACAGCGCTCTATCGGTCTCTGCCTAACGTGTTCGCATCGAATAACGAAATTAGTCCATAATTAGTGTAGTCAGAAAAAGTTAAACGGGTGTGAGGTGTGATGCCGCCGTTAAAGTGAAAAGTGAAAGACGACATCCGGGGAAAAAGTGACCGCACATCGCACATCGCGGCGGGCTCGAGGAAGTGCCGGTGGCGGCCGCACGCGACCGGGTGGCGTGCCAGGAGCGGATGAAAGCGAGCCACGAAAGGGAAACCGGCGGCGGCCGGGAGCCGCGCCAAGTCGGCCGGAAAGCGAAGACGGCGTCGACAGTGGAAGACGCCGCCGGAGACGCGGGTGCAAGTCGTCTGGCGGATCTGACAAAATACCTATGTTGACTACGAACGCGACTGCGAATGGTCGGATGCTTCGTGTTCTCGATATTATTTTGCGGAACGGCAGCATGGACGCTTACCGAAGAATCGATAAAGCGACATGAAGCATTATGAACATCGCACACTGCACACGATTTAGTAGTGCGTGTACGCACGTACAGATGCGACGTCCGATACGATCCGGATTTGTTCGGAAATTTTTGCGATTTCGTACGAAGGATATTGAAAAATTTGTCAATTTGATACATGACCACAAATGTTTGTGGGACCAAAGTGATTCAACTACGTGACCATCAGCGCAGATCATGGCGGAGAATCTCTAAAGAACTAAAAATACCTGTAAGTTATATAATTTGGCTTAACGAAGGCCTCACCTTCATTAAGTACTTCGAATAAAAAACTTTTAAATATTAGGTCCTTACATATGAAATTGACGTTTTGCCGTACTGGCAAATTTGATCTGAAATATCTTCTCTTTGGTTAGGAATTCCAAATCCAAATTTATACAGCTATTTACTCATGTATTTGTGTTTTGAAAATTATAATTCATTTGTTTTTTCCTCAATTGTTTTTTTCTTTGCGTCACTCAGTTTACAAAATGAAAAACTTGAAATATCGCGTTATTTACGAGTACGAGTTCCACCGTGGCACCAGTGCTGCAGAAACGGCTCGAAGGATTAATGATGTGTATGGCGACGGTGCCGCAAAAGAAAACACAGTGCGTTTTTGGTTCCAACGTTTTCGTTCTGGAAATTCGACCTGCAGAACAAGCCCCGTGGACGGCCGGAGACCAAAGTTGATAATGAAGAATTGAAGGCTATTGTGGAAGCGGATCCATCGCAAACCACATCCGAGTTAGCTGCAGGCTGCGGTGTTAGTGATAAAACTGTTTTAATCCACTTGAAGCAAATTGGTAAGGTGAAAAAGCTTGAAAGGTGGGTACCTCACGAATTGAGTGAAGCAAATCAACAAACGCGCGTTGACTGCTGCGTTGCATTACTCAACCGGCACAATAATGAAGGGATTTTAAATCGAATCATTACCTGTGATGAAAAGTGGATCCTGTACGATAATCGGAAGCGCTCATCGCAATGGCTGAACCCTGCCGAACCAGCCAAACCATGCCCCAAGCGAAAATTGACTCCAAAAAAGTTACTTGTGAGCGTTTGGTGGACTAGTGCTGGTGTCGTTCACTACAGCTTTCTTAAATCTGGCCAGACGATTACGGCAGATGTCTATTGTCAGCAACTGCAAACCATGATGGAAAAGCTAGCTGCTAAACAACCGAGGCTGGTTAATCGCTCTAGGCCACTGCTGCTTCATGATAACGCTAGACCACACACTGCACAACAGACGGCTACCAAATTAGAGGAGCTTCAATTGGAATGTCTAAGACATCCACCGTACTCTCCGGACCTTGCCCCAACAGATTACCATTTTTTTCGAAATTTGGATAACTTCTTGCAAAGGAAAAAATTCAACTCCGATGGGGCAGTCCAAACCGCCTTCAAAGATTTTATTGATTCCCGTCCGAATGGTTTTTTTAGTAAAGGGATCGATGAACTACCTATGAGATGGCAAAAGTGCATAGATAGCAATGGTACATACTTTGATTAAATAAATATATTATAAAAAAAAAAATCGGCTTTATGTTCCTCCCATACTAAACGTCAATTTCATATGTAAGGACCTAATATTTCTCCGATGTTATGATTCTCCCCAGCATTTGTGAATCTATTAGATAGATAGTCATGAAATTTGTCATTTTTAAGTCTGCATTAATATAATTTTCCAGAAAATACAGATTATTCATTTGGCCCAAACGTTATTGGAGAAATGCGAAAAGTAACTGCTCGTGACCAACGCAAGACGCAATCAATGTGCGCGCTCAATACAAAACAATCGTACGAATACGTACGTAATAATTCGTATCCAAAGTGCGGGAGGTCTTAGAGAGTTGCAAATGAAGATTTTAAGGTTCGGATGAATAAAGGAAAATATGTAATTAAGACGAGAAAATCTTCAATATCTCGGAAATGCGATGAGATCATGTACAAGATCAGCACCTCATAATGCAGAGAATATCTGCCGGAACGGGGTCCTGGAAGAAGGAGAACTTTATGGCTAACACAATGCTTTGGCCAGTCTACTGAAGAGCTATTCAGGCCCCAATAAATTAAGTGGTGATAGCTAACATCCGTTGAACACAAGAAGAAGAATAATTATATCATTCGGGTGATTTTTATAAAACTTTATTGATGTATAATATCTTTCCTCTCGCTTTGCTGCAATCTGTGGCAGTGATTTCGTGAAAAAGGACGGAAATGCGTAACAGGAAATAAGACGCCGGAGAAGGGTGAAATTTCATTTGACCAATAAGCGCGCGCAATGGAAAAAAATTATCGTTTGTAAACAAATCAATGTCCAGCAAGTGCCATCAAAGCGAAGACGCACACTCCCAACATTCAACGCTTCTGATTTTGAATATATGTTGCGCGTCTGGTGTCAAACGTAACTTTGATATATTTTGGCTCATACCTTCGAAACTATCCAATAAATACTTATTATTTTACATTAATGTAAGCAATAACTACCCTTACTGATTTACGTTCTAAAATTTTATGTAATTTATGTGATTATTTTTAAATATTTATTAAAATTTTTATACAATATGTATGGCGGCACACTATCGCCATCTATGAAAATGAATAAAAACATATAATTGACCAAACAAATTTCTAAATAAAATGCGTATGTAGATATTTAGATATACGGTCCCTACCTAGTCCGGCAAAATTCAATAATAAATAAAAGCACATTCATTTTCTTTTATTGGATTTACTAATTTATAAATATATAGTTATTAGCTTTTTTAAGTTTTGTTTAAATGTTTTGCTTGCACTTAAACAAATGCTTAATTAATATTTTTAATTGTAAGATTTAAAATTAAAAATAAAAGTATAGACAGCTGCTCAATTGATATTTTAAATTGTGAAATTTCAAATGTTACACATCATAATCGAATACTGTAAGGCTCTCACTAGTTTTTATTTTTTGACACCTATGACATTCTCTTTCGTTCGTTAAGGGGATAATGTCCGCCATGTTTTATCGAATGTATATCCGAGCGTGGATGAGGAACCCTATTTGCGCACGTGCATCCCGTGGGCAGGGGGGTTCCCAGTGATGGATCATCTTCCTTTTCTTTCCTGTCTCTTTTTTCTTGGAAATCGCATCTCTATTCTGTTCGTTTGTTTGTTTGTTTTCCAGGCGCGCGTATGCTCTCTCTCTCTCTAGTAACATTCTTCGCCCGAGGATATATCTTTATAGCATTATTCTCCAACCTGAGGTTACTTTCAAAATATCTCCGTTTTATTCAAACCAAAAACGAGAAAATTCGGAAAAATAAGTGATTTGTTAATGAACTTTACAGAATCAATTTCGCATTCAATTAATAATGCTTTTGTTAATCTGTTAGAATGTGATTTCATTAAAGAACTTAAATCGATGCTAAAATTTTGGCAAACAACAAAAAAAACGGCTATTAAATAAAAAAACATATCGAGGAAACAAATATACAGTCACTATTAAAGTATGAAGAACGCGAACATGGTAAATATATGATAGCAACCATCAATCGGTTATTAGTACCGCAAATAACGCGAAGTCACGTTTCACAATACGTACAAATCAGACTCGAGTCGAGTATACACGAAAACGCGGAAGTCGACAGAATTGCATCTCGCAATACACGACACAATAATAGCGCTCCAATTGACTCCGGCGTCCATAAATCTACCATCTGGCATCTGCCACAATCTGCATTACCCAATGGACCCGGCAGAACTTTCCTCCGATCTGATAGCCGACGCAATACATGACAACTGCGAACACACTCGGCGCATTATGCAGAGCCTGGTTCAGGAAGTGATCGCAGATTTCTCCAGCTAATTCGTTGTCAACAATCCGCCGCACATTGTGCGCTCATGAGGAAGGACAGGCGACAGATCGATCCGTCGAGGAAGTGGACGATTAACATCGTAGCTACTGTCGGACAGCCAGCGTGTTATCAGATCGACAACTGAAACAAGTTCCGTGCGCTAGTAACGCCCTTTGGACAGCAGCAGGGTTCTGAACCGAGCCCCAACTAGCTCAGAATCCAACTTCAATTAACTTTAATGCAAAATATGCTGATGTTTTTACTACTCAGGGGTAATTATTAACCTGAAGCCAGATTATTTTTATTTTAAAAGTAAAAATTGTAAACAAAATTGTATATTACTAATTTGTTTGATAACATTGATTATAGCATTCTAATCAATGTAATGAAACGTGGAATGGAGTCATGGACACTCACTGAAACAATCCCAAAGAGAGTTGAAGTATTTGATACGTAGATCCACAGACGGCTTTCAAAAATAATCTGGATCCATAGGGTTAGGGATGACCATGTAATCATCTGGGGGCGAAAGGAAAAGGAATCCTTAACAAATTGAAATTGGCCATATCATGAGACATTCGCAAATTCTGCATCACATCATTCGAGGCAAAATTTCCAGCAGAAGAGGTCCTGGAAGACAGAGGACATACTTGCTAAAGAATCTGAGACAATGGTTCGAGAAATCCACGGTTCAACTATTTCTAACTGCCGCCAGCGAGATAATGATCGCCAATTAATCCGTAAACGTTCGATAACCGGACAAGCATTAGAAGAAGAGGACAGATTTCTACTGCGCAACACACAGTAATTTTAACCGAGACGTCGAAATGTATGCAACATCAGACAAAATAATTTCTTATAGAATGAAAACCTATGAACAATCAATATTAACCGTTATGTTACTACCCGGAATTACTCACACTAGTTGCTACCCAAGGTACCCGGGTACTCAACGTGGATGGACGGTTCCCCATATTATTATTATTCTATTTTGGATTTTACAAATTGATATTTAGACAGTGGTCAAAAAGCTCCTTAGATGGTCACTACTTCCTCAAAGCAACGTTCGTCTTCTCTTTATTTCCCTCCCTTTCAAATGAATTATTTAAATTTGAACTCGAAAGTGGGTACTCAGGTACCCGGGTAGAAACATAAGGGTTAACTTTGTGAATTGATCAATTTTTTTAATTTCCAGAGCGCGTTGTTGATAGCCGTGCTGGTAGCAGCCGCAAGAGCCGGGTACGAGTCCTACGGGGGGCACGAGGGCTACGGGGGCGGCTACGAGGGGCTGGAGGGCGGCCACGAGGAGCTGGGCGGGGGGCACGAGGAGCACCAGGAGGAGCACGTGGACTACCATGTACGTACTGGCTGGCCAGAGTATTACTAGCCTGGCCACTAAATTAGGAATACTATTTTCAAACTGAACGAAAACGAAACGAAAATAGAACTAACTTGTTTGGGTCATGGAATGGGATTCGAGTCATAACCCCTACACCAAAAGCTACTCAGTTATTACATAAACATGAGTGAGTAAGCGCCTTTTCACGCTTCTAGTTAATCGTACAAAGGATGTTGCCCTTCGGGTAAGTCCTATCTAACCAGGTATACGTCTTTCCATTTAAGAAAAACAATCGAATTGGTATGTGTGAAGCCGTGCGTACGATGCTCATTGTTTAGTTGTGTTTGTGTTTACGGGTATAAATACCACAGGCGCGTGCAGTGGGAACATTGAAGAATGACTTTTTTGTAAACGTATATTTTTGAAAAAAAAATGGAAATAAAATATTTATGCTACAGATTTTTATGATATATCAAAATATGAAACAATTGTGATAGAAATATTACGAAATATATGTTGTATTCCGATTTTGTTCCAAATAATTGATTAGTATAAGTTATGTGCCTCGTACGCACGGCTTACACATACTAATTCAATTATTTCTTAAATGGAAAGACTATACCTTATAAGTTTAAAACAATCATGAATTTTTCACCGTCTCCAAAATTACGAAATTTATTATATTGAACAAATATTTTTTAAAAACAAACAACTTTTATCTTCTGTGTAGAATTTTCTAGGCTATTCCAGCGCGTGCATCGCTTATCTACAAGAGCCCTGATGGTGGACCTTACAAAGATTTTCAAAACGTTGGCTAGAGCCACGCGGCTGAACAGCCCAAAAAACTCTTCGGTCCAATGAATATTTTTTTTATGAAACAACAGCGTAATAATTGGACAATGGACATAAATATACAACTTCTGTTTTAGAAAATCAATGAATCCGAAAGTTAAGAGTCTCACTTTTTACCAGTTTAGACTCCGAGTAAGTATAATTTCATCAAAGAACAAGCAAAAAACATTAACCATTCTAAGACGTCAGGCAAGATAACCGCAAAGTGGGTGCCACACATGCGGTACGGTAAGGTAACGGCACGTTTTCTATTTAATACTGCGCCTGGTAGACCCGTTAGGTCAGTTTCAGAACTGGTTGGCTCTCGCGGACGTTGCAGATTGAAACCGAATCTATTTTCTCAGACAGGTCTTGCAGAAGCCGCAAAAGTGAACTTGATCGCGGGTGAAGGTTACCCTTGAGCGGCCTTGTTAAATTATGATACAATGCGGGTGGTGCCGGTATCAGGAGAATAGGACAACAGAACTTCTGGCAGATGTCTATACTAATATTATAAAGAGGAAAGATTTGATTGTGTGTTTGAATTGAATAGGCTCCGAAACTACTGGACCGATTTGAAAAAGTCTTTCACATTCAGAATCCTACATTATCCCTGATGAACACAGGCTATAGAATATTTTCAAAAATTTTAGGGATCCGTATGAAAACTTCGATAATGTAACCCAACGTGTGAAAAAATTACGAAAAAAAAACCTTGTATTGCGTACGCTGCGGAAATTATTGCCAATAGAGCAAAGTAATGTACTACAGTTTTATAGAGGACATTAATATCTACAAAAAAGTCTGCGATACCATATATCTAAGTATTACAGTTATGTAACAATAACTTATGTTAACATTAGATGGAAACATTGTTTTTTAGAAAACAGCGGACCCTTTGTTTTCCCTCACAAACTTATTTTTTACTTAATCCTTAACCCGTGCAACGCCGGGTACGACCAGCTAGTTTTAAATAAGTTATTGTCGTTTTCGTGAAAGTCATCAATAAAAACAGTTGAAAAATGAATGATTTGTTGAGTTATCATAATTTAATGAACTTGTGATGTTTTTGACGCTGAAGACAATGGAATAATATGGATAAGAGTCTATATGTTCTAAATCTTTTATTATTATCTTTTTTTCCTTCTGTAATTATGTTTGGTATGCTTAAGTATGCAAAATTAAAATGTTAATAATGTAAGGACGTGGATAATTTAAAACAAAAAAAAATGTTAGATGTCAATTCTTAACCCAACATACAAAACACTTTCTTGATAATGGCAAAAAAAGGATATCGAGATAAATGGCATTTGTTTCGTTATTTATCCACAAAAGGTGAGGTTAGGTCAGGTCGGGTCGCCTGGGGTCAGGATACGTTGTTCCGGTTGAGACGAAGAAAATCAATAAAGAATTCGCATAAAAAACAGTGTTTATGAGATTTTTTGATTTTTCAGGCACACCCCAAGTACTCGTTCGACTACTCCGTGAAGGACCCCCACACCGGAGACCAGAAGGAGCACTGGGAGACCAGGGACGGTGACAAGGTCAAAGGTAAATGTAACTTCTGATCACGCGAGCAAAACATAACGGATTTTTCGTTTCTCGAATTCACGAGAATCGGCACAGTTTACTGATCAATGAGAGGTGAGTAACTTTCGAGCGAAGACAGGTAGGAATGCATGGAACTGCAGCGAAGTGGGAAAACTCGTTTGGAAAGTTCTCACCGGCGTCAATTTCACTGCGATGCGTCAAATAATTATACCGTTTTCTTTGCATGTTTCAATTAAATGCAAGTTGGACTGGCGCTCGGATCTATTCCCGGTGCCACTCTACCGATGCATAATATGATGCAGTCGATGATAGTGTCTATTCAGTGATTACCAGGCTTGATGATGACTCTAATGCCGTCACGATAATGCATTATTTTATTTACTAAACGTTTTTTATAAAAACCAAATTAATTAATTAGAAAGACATACAGAAAAATCAAATACACGAAAAAATATTTGGTTGACTTGGACAGTATCTATGATGTGCATCTTCTTTAATGTATGTCTAAATAAGTTTTTGGAAAATTTACGATATTCAAAAACTGGTAATGGATAATTCAGTAAAAAAAAGTCTTTTTTGTTTTTATTTTAAACATCTTGACGAAAATAACGCCGCGTGATTTCGATACACTAAGTTTTCATTCGGGAGTATTCCTTATTTGTTTCCGCAAAATATAATCTTCATCATCACCAAAATTTTACTCAGAAAATGTGAATACTTACATAATTTAAAGTAGGAAACAAATTAAAAAAATTATATATAACGTCGTTAAGAATATTCCAAATATTATATCATCATCTTCAATATTCTACATTCACGTTTATTATATTTTATTTATTATTAAGATTTTTAAAGAAAAAACACGAGTTCGCTCCCATAGCGGAGCGGGCATCCTATCATCATCATCATCATCATACTTTCATGTTTTCCTCCCTATATTTGTTGATTTTATTTTTCTGTATGTCTTTCTAATAGATTAATAAGTTCGGTTTTAAATTTCACAGAACTTTGTTCTGAAAAATAGCAACTTCACAATAATAATGTATTCTTGAATGTAATAATTTTTCAGTGTTGAAAATATATTTTGTTTTAAATAAAGGAAGTGGTCTGCTATAATACATAATAATATAATATAAAATGATCATTTTACTCTATCAAATGCCGAATCAGAAAATATTTAAGAGATTACACCAAACTGCAAGCCTGAAATTAAGAACAAAAATTTGGTGATTTTTTACAATGTATTAAAAAAATATTGGCACTTAATAAAGTGCAAATAAGTACGTGAACTTCTTTTGGTCGCGGCCTGTCGATTAATGCTTATATTTTCTTAATTATTCTAAATAATATTCAGTCGTTTGCTTAAGAACAAAGGTTTTATCAAAGTCATTTCCCTAAAAAAATTTCAGAATTGAAGAAGTCTAGAATATACATTCTGACATAATGAATAATAAAAACCCACATTTTCGTAAAAAAAAACGCCGTTGCAATGAACGTCCAGCCTTAATGACGATCTGGTTCTGACGATTACTTGTACTTTACTTATGTTCCGCTTCTGCATACCTCACTGGGTCTGTGTGCTCCCAGGGTCCTACTCGCTGCTGGAGTCGGACGGCACGAAGCGCGTGGTGGAGTACGAGGCGGACCACCACAACGGCTTCAACGCCGTGGTGCACAAGATCGGCACGCCCAAGGAGCAGCCCGCCCACGAGGCCGAGTACTCGCACGGCGCCGAGTACCAGGCGCAGGACTTCGGCCACGCCCAGGAGGGCGGCTACTACGGACACTAATCCCCCTGGACTAACCACCCGCGTCCAGAGATGGGTGTTCAATCGTCACGAGAAAATTCACCAAATCTTCATTTCCAAAGCCACTTTCATCGATACAGACCACATTAACACGCTTTTATCTAGCTTCACTTGGGGACAAGTCTTGTGATCAACATTTGACCCACATTCTGACCAACTGAAATTTGGCAGAGAGACATGTTCCGGATGACGATACACTAATCATTCATCAATCTTATAATTTCAGTTTAATTATTTTTAATTTTTTGATGGTGCTATTTCCGCAGTAGTTATTTTATGAACAAAATCAGGTTATTTTAATATCTACATCCATTATTTTTTTTAATTAATACGGCGCCTCTCTGGGTCGTTTGATGGCGAGTACCATTTTAGTCGACTTAGGCGCTCGTAAAATAAAAAATTAAACTTCTTTTATTGTTTTCAAATTCTCCTTCTGGCGCCATTTTATAAATAAAATAATTAAAACGTTGTTTTAACCACAATTTAATATTGTAGTAAAAATTCAACATGTTTCGGGAGCGAGGCTCCCTTCTTTAGGGCAATGGATGTAAACAAAATGAGACGTATATTTAAAAAAATAAAAAACAACTCATTTATCAGCCAGATTTAGATAGACTGTATTGAAACTACACTTCCCAAACAATGGTGCAATAATATATGTCATACCTTGAAAGTATTACGCGTAGTTTGCTTCTTGCTTCATATCGATGATTACTACTGCTTCGTATGTAGATACGTCACGTATGTAGATTCGTATGTAGATACAATCCTAATATTTAATATATTGTTATGTTATTTTATGTTTATAATCGCCAGCATTTCCACTAATATCAACTTAGAAAATAATTTATATAGCGTACAATTTTAAAACTCAAAGTAAACAAGGCATACTATTCATTTCATCATCCACACACTCGATGCTCGATTACTGATATATAATGCTATGCAATGAAATCACACTAATATAATATATGTACAAAAGACATTTTGAAACGCAGCCTAGTTTTTTCCAAAGAAAATTGGTTTGACGAACGAGTTATGTATTTCCTTCAAGGAACTGTTTTAGTTTTTAAGTATTGTTCGATCTCCGAATCTAAATATTTTTATATAAATATATTTTCAATCAATTGATTCAAGTTCTATCATTACATGCCCACCCAGATCCTATCCGCAAACTAAAAATATACGCTAAGTGTGTCAGGACTAAATTCGAGTCGTTTCTCAAGACCAGCTCGAAGGTATTTAAGAGGCCAGACTACGCTGGGAACCAGAAATTTTAGTATAAATTAGATGTTTTTGAAAAAAAAAAAATATTTTCATTGGCACTTGTTAAGGTACACTTTAAACAATTAGTTTATTGGAAAATTTTCGAAAACAAAAAATTGCCACGCCCATTTATGTGAAGCTCCTCCGCCGTGACTGAGAATTCAATTAATTGATGGAATCAATTAGATTTCAACAATTCCACGGTGCAAACAAAAACGAAGGGCATGACCTACTAATTGAGAAAATATCATTAATATCTAAAATGGAGTAGGTATATCCGATTTGAAAAAACTTTTTTACATAGTATATAAAAATCTTTTTTTTTTAAACTATTGTTATTAAAAAATGGCTTCGATAATTTAATCCGATATTTAAAAACACGTATGCTGTATTTTAGGTTTTTCATTTCTCAATAAGTACACGAATTCCTTTCGGACTCGGACAAGCGTGCATCTCAGTCACGACAGAGGAGCTCCACAAGATTAAGCAAGACGCAGCTTTTTTTAGATTTTCCCAATAAAATAAATTTAATAGTTACCTTAATAAGATCCGATACAAAAATATAATCACTTCCTTACAAAAACATCACTCAATCTCTGCATACATTTCAGACATTCGAGGTGGTGTAACCCAATGAGACAAAAAATCAAGCCATATTCCGATATAGCGATTCGCTAATCGTGCTGCAATGATGCTTGCAAGTGGTAGACTGCACATTGATCAGCTCGATGGTAGTCAGAAGAACTCCTCAAAATAACTGTTACCGATGGAACCCACCATCAGCCACATCCATTCCATGTCTGGACCTGGGTGACAAATAGTAAATCAGTTGAAATATTCCAACAGCATTTATCTTCAAAAACTTACATTTTCTTTAATTAACGGTATATTTTTAATGTTTATAGCCCTCTGGCTAGACTAATTTTATTAATAAATTAACAAAGTGGGTTTCAGGTCAGTGGGCGTACGTCCTGACGAAAACACGGTACTGTGGAAAACGGTCGACGTTTAAATTGATCACTGAGGTTTACTTGTTGCGAGCTTAACATTTTTGTGACCGCTTCTGCGATTTGTGTTGAATAATAACAAGACAACGATTGGCTACTGTTGAATTTAATTTCCAGGGAAACCGTGATTGTTCGCCGAATTACTAACAATTAGTATCAATCAAATGCATATTCATGCATCGTCGAATAAAAATACGCGCCATACTCATTTCTAGCTGACCAACTCCCACGCAACAACACAAACACTCTTATATATTTTCACATATAAAAAAATACAAAAAAAAAACAATATGCGTTAATTTTTATTACTTCTTTGAGAGATATAGTCTAAAAAACTAACCCATAAAAACCATTTTTTTATTATACTCCCTTTCTCATTGAAACAGGTTTCGCGCCTACTCCATGCGTCGGGTTCGAAAATTAAACGATATATAAATCAATAAAATTTCGAAAAATCCAAATTTATGCTATAACTAGCTGTGCCCGCGCGGCTTCGCACACGTAGATTTTTAGAACACTGTTTGAATCGTCATAGAACTTTCGCGAACCTTCTAGAACATTCTCCTTCCAGAACTTCGAAGAAATTCGAATTTACAAGGAACCTTCTAGACACACTGACACATTCCGCCACTCAGTTTAGAACCTTATAGAACTTTCGGGAATTTTCTATAACCTTCTCCTTCCAGAACTTTCTAGAGCAGGATTTTCCGGAACCTTCTTGACTCACCGACACAGTCAGCGCGCCTATTTTGAAACAATCTGAAGCATTTGCGGCCTTCCCATAACAAAACAATGTGCTATAATGCACATTTTCATCACCCACTCCCACCCACGCTCAGCCACCCCCACCAAACTCGCACATTTTCAATGGGACACCAAGGGCTATCCACAACCATAACCACCAGGGGGTGGTAGTACCTGGTTGTGAAGAAAACTTGGCGGATAGGGAAACACAGGTTTCTTTATATATATGGTTATAAAGATCTGTATATAATATAATATATATATATAATATAATAGTATAGATATATATAATAGTATATACTATATTATATATATACTTGTTAGTTTCTAATACTTTGGGGGTAACCCGGTTAAATTACGGTCGTCAGGACCAGTGTCTGCCGATCGTTTCGAAAAGACCTCATCTGTTATCTTCAGGCCGCCTCTTGTCCGAGAGTGCTTCTCCAAAAAGCAGTTACAACCGTTTTGGGTCCGGCAGACGACTTGGTCCTGATACGACCAGAATCAAGAATTGCGCGTGGTGTACCCCAAAGTAGTTAGAACTAACATATATTGTACCGTGAAAGCCTGAGGGATTGTAACCATATAATATATAAATTTATATATATATTATATAGAGGATATCAGATATATATATATAGATATATATATTATACGATATAGATACATAATATATATTGATTATTAAATTTTTCATCATTTTTATCGTCGCCACGAGTCTGCCTGCAAAGTTTCAGCTCGATTGGAATACGGGAAAATGGTTAAAAATCGATCCAAAGTTTTTTCGGCAGACAAGCAGACGCTACGAGTTAAAAGAAAGGGAGTAAAAAGACAAAAAATCCCCGGAAGTCAGAGTCGACAAACAGATAATTGATTCCAGCATTATATATTTTCACATGATCGTGGCTATGGGAGAAAATGAAACACTCGGTATTAATTAACTTTTAATTTAATCACAGAAAACGAACCTAACTATAGCAGTAATAAATAATTCAGACTAACTTTGCAGTAATCACTCGTCTGTGCAATACTTTACACTAGTCTTTCCAGAATATTCGCAAGTATGTGATCGCATTTATTCACTATCGAACGCCCGGTAGGTACTTTCATAATGTATTTCGCTATAACGACGCTTTCGCTAGTAATCTTTTTTTTTCTCATTATTTTCTTTACATTTTATAATATTTAGTCCCACAAAACGACTAAAAAGACGTTTGTCTGTAGGTTCATTTTTACAGTTGTAAGTTACACTATTACTAAATATTATTCACTTTATAAACTATATAAGAGATAAAAAACGAAAACAATTAAGTACAAAAAACGACATAAAAGAAATTTTCAGTACAGAGTTAAAAATTTTAAGCAAATTAAGAGCAATAAATAAAGAAAATAGCAAATTAAAAATATAAATAGCAAAAATTAAGGAAAAAGAAAGAGAAATGTATATAAATATTAACATCACTAATTGTTCAAAGTCATTATCATAATAAAACACTTAATATAGTTCATAAATAACTAATGTCGTTTTCTATTAACCACTTTTTAAGTTCTGACATTGACTTTGGAGTTTTTAAGCCTGTGGGAAAGGTACTTTGTATTTTGTTCAAGAATATTGGAACTCGATATTCAAGTGTCCTCAGACCATATTTGTTTGTTATTCTTGGTATTGTTAATATTTGATTTGAAGCGCATCTTGTGTTTTTGCCATGATCAACTACTTTTTTGTAACATTCATTTTCGTGATTTTCTTTTAGCAGCAGAAATATAACTAGTCCAAGAATTGGCGAAATCTTTACGGATGAATGTACTAGTTTAGTATTTTGTCTTTGCTCAAAAACCTGTGGATTTATTATTCTTTTTACGATTGCAGTTTGTAGATTTTGTATCAGCTTAATATTTGAATTGATGGAAAGGCCCAAGATCTTTCGTCGAACTTTCGCAATAAAGCTGTTTGGCGTCGTCCCGCTTATATACAGAGTTTTGGATTTCCAGACGTTTCGCGAGTCTAGTCGGCATCTCCACAGTTTATTCTAGACCCTTCTAGTAATTTACAGTTTACTGTAAAACGTTCAACGGGGCGTGTAATTCCTTATGTTTCTACAGTTTCGTGACAATATGTAAATTGTTTAGTTATTAGATTTAAAGGATACACTACAGAACATGACCGACCGCGACGTAAAGATAAAAAGTTTCTAACACTAGTTTCTAAACTAAATAATATATATTTATTTGGAATATGATATTCAGACATGTAATACGGGCTTGACAGGCAACTTTTCTCCGCTTTCTTCTTACCGGACAAAGCTAGGGAATGGTCTTTTGATTGTGGTCGACCTATAACAGTGAATTGAAGTAAGGTATAATAGTATTTTATACATTTTACTTATTTATGGAAAAGACGTGCGGTAGGTACAAAAATAATAATAATGTAAAAATAATACTAGTATTTCACTTGATTACAAGTGAATACTGACAATTATAGCTAGACCGCATTCAAAAGAATTTGCGCAAACAATATGTGTGTTGTTACGATGCAAAAAATGAACACAAAATAAGTTTTTCTAGTAAGTAAGGCACCTTTTTTAAACTAAAATATATATATTTATTTGGAATATCATATTGAGACTTGTAATACGGGCTTGCCAGGCAATTTTCCCCCGCTTTCTTATTACCGGACAAAGCTAGGGAATGGTCTTTTGATTGTGGTCGACCTATAACAGTGAATTAAAGTAAGGTATAAAATACAAATTTGTCAAAATAGCATTTATTTTTAAAATATTCATAAAAATAAATATTTTAATGAAAGTTTATTAATAAACTAATAAACTTATAGACTTAAAAATTATAAGAAAATAACTTAAAACTTAAATAAACTTAAAAACTTGAAGAATTAGGGTAATTATTACACAATAAAAACTAAAAACCTCACTAAATACATCATCTCAAAATCGGTAACCAAATACCACACCAAAATGAAAAATATGTGCTCAATAGTTAAATCAAGTTTTCTATGTAATATGGTGTTAAATGTAAGTATGATAACTACGAATTTTTAAATTTCGACATAAGTAATTAAAGTCCGTTTTACAGTCAGATTTTTTTTAAAGTGAACTTTGAATTTGCTCACCTCTCTCTGTGATTCGAAAAATTTTGTTGAGCATTTTCGATTTATAAATTAGGTAGGAATTTACCTGTAAAATATCGTGGCTCTGTTACACCCTGGACAGAGAAATGTATAAACGATAGGTAAAAAAACTGCGATAAAATCACATTTCTTTGGATATTGCTGCCTTTGCTTTTATACCCCTAAAATAAACTAAAAATAATACACAACGAAGAAATGCGTATCATATTGAAATACAATAGAAGTACGAAAATAACATTTAATAAAAAATTTCAATGAACTAAAATTAGAATCAGTGAATAAAACATATATACGATACAATGTTTTGCTACAAATATTTAAAATTATACAAGGATTATCTTCCAGATATTATAACAGAGTGAAACTAAATAATGATTTTCATTCGTACAATACAAGTGGCGACAGGATAAGACTACAGAAGAAAAACAAAAATCCTTTACAAAATTGCTTAACGTACAAAAGACACAAAATCCTTTACAATCTACCAAAGATAATACAAAATGTAGACAAAATAAAGGACTTTAAATTACAATGTAAAAAGTTTGCAATGAAAAACATTGAATGACTATTGCAAATATATATTTGCATTCGCTGTTTTTAAGTTGATACAATTGTAATCAAGTATTAGGCCGTATCTAATATGAAATGAAGTAGACATTGAAAAAAAATCTTGATTATGATTGAAGAGAGGTCCTTATTTATTATTATATTATTTTTAAAACACCAGGAAGCAAATCAACAAAGAAATATTTTTATACTGTTGTATTTTGCTATAACTTTGTGGTTATTCATTATGAATATAATTAAACTAATTAACTTTGTTTATCACCACTAAAATTTATTTGGTAAAACCAACCAGTTTCAGAAACGAAAAGTCGTTTCCGAAACCGGTTGGTTTTACCAAATAAATTTTATTGGTGATAAACAAAGTTAATTAGTTTAATTACATTCAAATATTTTTTATATTCAAGATAATTCATTTGGATAGGAAAGGGTTAATAATACATTCATCGCTTTGTTAGGCTCGAATTCAGAGTCAATACTTAGATGATCTAAAGGTTAAGGTACGCCTCAAAAGTGTTATTTTGTACTGAAAATTGCGCTTCTAAGGCGTACCTTACTAACCATTAAGGGCCGGTCTTATAAACGTCCGTTAGTTAAATATCAGACCAAATAAACCGAAATTTGATACAAACGTCATTATTTTCGTCTTATAACAATCCGTTAGTCAAATTTTAGTAAAATTTTACCGACGGCCGATACCGACAGTCGAACCACCAGTTTACCGTCCGTTAGTTGAAATTGACAGAAGTATGACATATTGACGTATTATTTTTTAAGGTTAGGTCCGTTGTCAATTTGCATTTTATGCTGTTTGTTTAACATGTACACATATACCGTACTGACTGCTGCTACGTTTTCAAGGAAAACGTTTCAGATAGCGATGTCCAGCTATTATTATATTCAAGTTCGTCGGATGAAGAACAAACTCGACGACAAAGAATGTTCAATATACGAGTGGATCATTTTAATATTTTAGATGACGCAGATTTTATCAACCATTTTCGTTTGTCGAAAAGGTCTGCTTGACAGCTTCTAGAAGGTATTGGGCAAAATGTAAAAAGGCGCACGCGTAGGAATCTGGCATTATCATCAACCACAAAATTGCATGTTGCTTTGAGATGCTATGCTCTTGGATCAATATTATTAGCTGCTGCAGACTTTGTTGGGGTTTCAAAGGACTGCCAGTGTAGTGTTGTGGGAAGTATCCCAAAAATCCGGTGCGAGCGAGAAATTTTAGGCTATGTTTATAGAAGTTATGTTTCGTTTCCATAAAAAAGAGATATAATTCGCCTCTGAAAGCTCTAAAATCATAGACAAGAGCAGTACGGTATTGCGATACTTACGGACGGTAAAAAAAGTTTTATAAGACGAGCGTCGGTAACATTTATAAACGAACGGCCATCCGTTAGTAAATTCTCGATTTACTAACGGAAATTTGGTCTTTCGTTTATAAGACCGGCCCTAAGTCACGCAAGTATTAGCTCTGAATTCGGGCCTTAGACAAGTGTGACAGAAATTAAAATCGCGTCTTCCTCGACGATTGTACTGCCAGTGAATTAGATTTCCTGATTTCTACGTAATTTCTAATAACTCGTCGCAAATAATAGGCTGGCGCGATCGATACGCAACTGCGATGACAATATTACGGAACAATTTCTCTTCCGACGCTCGGGTCCAGCGGCTGTGGATGTATAATAATATTAGTATTTAGGTTAACGCGAGCAATTTAATACCATTTTCTCTGAGACGCGATTGCGCAATACGCAACGAAACGAAAGTGTTGCATACATTACGCCGTTGCCCACTTTGTTTATGGGTATTCGGATTAACGAGCATTTCTCCGCGGCGATCTGATCTGGCAATATCGACTCGTTTCGGATATAAAGCGCGTCCACTTTCGATACATTTCTAACGCAAGTGTGAAAAGAGAAACATGACGGAATACGAACGCAGCATGATTTGTATCACCTACACTGTATGTATACTGCGATACTCGTACGTCATGACAGATAAAGCCGGCCCGCGATAATAAAACCGTTTTCATCATTTTAACTCCTCTGAACTCATAACTCTGAAATAAAAAACGGAGAATAAAAGTTCGTCTCACACGCCGTTTATTCACTAAGATTTTTTTTAAATTTATTTGGAAATATTAAGATATAAGAAAATGATATATACAATATATGAGACTGTAAAAAGATAGTGATAAACATATTAACTTATATCCTAACCAGGGTTCGACGATATATATCCGTGGATAAATATCGTGATATATATCACGATATTTATGGCTCGATTTTTATTTTTGATATATATCAAAAAAAACTTTCTGCAAATGTTAATAGATGGCGCTAGTTGTATTTTAAAAAGTGCTACGGTTATTTTTTAGTTTAATTTGTTTTATATAATCCGTTTTTTATTTCAATTCAATACAAAGAAACAAACACCCATAACACTGCATTAGAAAGATCAACTTTTATAACTTATATATGTATAATAATTGCATATATAAGCTTTTTTCAATATGCAATTCATTTATTTAATAAATAATATGTAATTCATACACAAAATAAAAAATAAATTTACAAATTATTTAGAGTTTGTATCAATGGACGTGTGCAGAAAAGGAGAGAAAAAAGTTTGTATGTATATCCAATTTTTGATATATATCGGATATATATAAAAAAAATCCGATTTTTTTATTTTTATTATAAAAATCGGATTTTTTCGAACCCTTATCCTAACATATATCACATAGAAATAATTTTGAAGTAGTACATAATAATAATATAAACATGTTAAAATAAAAGACATCAACTGTAACAGAACTGAGTAGAACATAATAAAGTAAATAACAATAATAAAGTATACCTATTACCTAACTTTATTTATATCTTGCATTGCAATAATGAATCAATATTCAGTTATTAATCAAGTATTAATTCAATGTTGCGTCGCAGAATTATGTTCACTTGTGATCTTAGGTGGTATAGAGACATGATAGATGGCGAAGTCGGTGAACAAGTCGTTGTAGACTCGGCACATTCTCACTATGGGGGAGCGTAATCCGTAATTGGTACGAGCTACAGAAATGTGGAAGATGCACTGTTTTCTAGTGGCTCTTGCTGGGACGTGGATGTTGAAAAGTGATAAAAGGGGTGGACAATTAAATTGGTTTCGACAGATCTTGTACAAATTAACAATGTAATTATTACGAGCATTTTAAAACGCTTCCGTCGGATTCTTTCGTGAGATAGTCTAATGTACTGCGGGTAAAAAACCAATGTTTCGTAAAAAAAAAATTGTAAATCGCAAAAACCGCTGAAAATAAAAAATTTCTTAAAGGTATTATTGGGCCAGGAACTCGCCAGGACTATTCACCCTAACAGGGAGGAAGCCTCAGACATAACACTTGCGGGAAATATAACAAACACACATAACAAAAACGGGAAGGCAGATAAGGACAGAGATGATTAAGGCTTTCAGTCCTTATTTCAACCTTCACCGGTTGATCGATTAGATTAAAATAAAATATTATCCGACCATAATATTTTTGATAGATTTTGGCAAAGAGTTTAGCTACAGGTTAATTTTCATGATACTCCTGAAATTTGGCACTATTTAATGTTTTTATAATCATATCTAAAAAAAATGTATTTATGATCCTCAATTTTTTCGACCAGTTTAATTGGAGCGATTTTTATAGGCTTTTGTTTACATTCACTTGTCAGGGATAGGGACAAAGCTTTTAATCGATATTTGAGCCACTTCCTGACCAACGCCCGCTATGAAATTTGGCAGATAGACGTGTTCCGGATGACAATACAATAATCATTCGTTAGTTTTATAAAATCAGGTTAATTATTTAAACAAAAATATTTAACGTTGTACGTGCCCACTACGTCTGTCGGTTTGTATTATTTTTAAGATGACGTTTGAGTGAGTTTAATATCATTTCAAATGGAAACATGTCTTTGGCACACCAACGAGGTGGGTTACTGCTACATTTACGATAAATATTACTTTGAAATTTTTGCGTAATTGTTTAATATATATTATATTAAGAACTGCGTTTTCACGAAATATAAGTCACTCATCTGATCGGTAAAAATTAAATGATATAAAATGCATATTTTCATGATCGGTGTGAGGGATGTAACGCGCTATAGAGCCACTTTTTGGTAAGATAAGGCAAGACGAGGCGTGAAGGGCAATATTTCTCGGCCAGCCGGTCACGTGTCAACAGCACACGTGACCGGCTGCGGAGCTCCACTCCCCGTGGAGATAAAGCAAACAAAAGGCGCCCACCCCTAATGGACATTTCCTCGAGTAATTAATTTGGTGGAAATTCATCGCAAGTTTTTAGTGCCGCGCACTTCACGGAAACATTCACACAGACCGGCTGCGGCACGGTGCTCGAAAAAAGCAAGAAGCCCGAAAAAAAACCGAGCGAGCCTTACAGTAGTCGCATGTGATGTCTAACATTTGACATCTCACAATTAAACACATCAATTGAGCAGCGACAGAAATTAACATCAAAATTTAAAAATAATACATACATATTTATTAATTGGTAAATACAAATAAAGAAAATGTATGTGCATTTATTTATTAACGAATTTTGCCAAACCAGGTAGGTAGCGTGTATCTACATACGTTAGAAATGTGTTGAGTCAATTATATGTTTTTATTTATTTTCATAGATGGCGGTAGTGTGCCGCCGTACATATTGTATGAAAACTTTGAATAAATATTTAAAAATAATCACATAAATAATATAAAATTTGAGAATGTAAATCATTAAGGGTAGTTATTGTTAACATGAATCTAAAAAAATAAAGTATTTGATGGATAGTTTCGAAGAAACAAACCAAAATATATCAAAGTTACAACATCCACACTAGGCGAGAGTCATAACCACCACACCAACAAGCCACTAAATCGATAATTCACATACTCGTAGTACTGCGACCTCAGCTACACTTGACGTTTTCAAGAACGTTCATTGGCTGATAAAATGTCCAGAAACGTGATCTTTGCTCCGAATCATCCGCAATCATTTTCAAAAAGTTGTTATCTTATTAAGGGGTAAAGTTCTTCTACACGACAAGTTACTTCAATTAAAAAAATCTTCATTTGGTCAATCGGATAGTGCTAGTTTGATATATTAACACTTTAAAACCTTAACGGTCGATGTGGAAGTTTGTGCGTGAAAAACATTCTAGAAATACAGACTAAAATATTAATGTTGCTTACATGAATCACCCGAACAGTAGCAAACGTGTGCGGAATCTTAAAATAAGGGAAGGTAACCCCTACAAAAATTATATTTCTCAACCCGACAGGCCAAGGTAGTACGCCAAATAAGAGTACCAAAATATAACAAGTACAACTGCGAACAACAAGGCTTCGAGTAAACATATTCTTATAGTTAGTAGCAAAAACAGGTGGATTCCTGTCTTGATAATGAGTTGAAAATGTATGAAAATTAAAAATTCAAGAAATCATGACCTAAAATCAATAGTTATGGAGGTATGTAATAGCAAAGTTTGCATTATTTTCAAATATTTCTGAATTATTTTTTGAAAAAGTTGAATAATCACTAAAGTAACTTATATCGAATAAGAAATATTCGTTCGCTTCAATACAACTCAAATGAAATGATAAAAATTTTGTAACAAAATAATATTATCAGTTTTCGCAAGGTTTTTAGCATTTTATTCGACTTGCATTCAAGCGAATTACTGTGTTACAGTTTAAATTTTTGCAAAAAATAAGACAAATATTGAAAAAAATAATGCAAACTTTGACTTTGTATATCTCTATAACTATTGTTATTAAGTGATGATTGCTTGAGAATTTTCGACTCATTATCAAGGCAGGAATCCACCTGTAAAGTTTTAGCTAATAGCTACGAGACAGCCTGTATAATATAATATAATACGCGTGGATACAATAACGTGTTGACGTTAAACCCATAGCCATCCGCGTCTTGAACGTCAATGTGTATCATCAACGTTACCATAAAGTCATGTATTCACTACGGGACAAATTGTCCCTCAAAAGCACGCGCGGCATAGAGTCTACGTGACGTTGCAACGTCGTGCACTATTCCGCGACGTCGCGCACAACATAGCGCGGCATTTCTACGTGCCGTGGCAACGTTGCCATGCGCACGGAACCCGAGCGAGCTCACTGCAACATTACGCGGAGCGCCAGTACCACGTGGTTTGTTTACAAGTTAATACGCATGCGCTGTATCTGTCAAGATGACAATGTGGGGAATCGAAATTGTTCTTGAACTCATCGAGCTGTATCGATCGAAGATCACATAGAATATCCGTCCTACTTTCTCTTTGCAGTAAATAATTTCGCATCCACCATCTTTTTCTCCTCTTACGTTTCGATAAACTCGTTAACATAAATGGATACGCAGCCGTCATCATAACCTCATAGGGTGACATTTCCGCGACGTGTGGAAAACAATAATTATTTGCAAAAAGGACCTTGTTTTTAATAATATTCAATTTACTACAGTAAAACCTCGTTAATTTGAAATTGCGACCCAAAAAAATATTTCTAATTGCGCGGAACCCCGTTATCGCTAAATGACGAAGCGTATATAGATACCGCAGCTGTCATCATAACCTCATCGGGTGACATTTCCGCGACAAGATATGTGAGTCCCGGTGTGTACACGTCAAATGACCGCGTCATTGTCCCCGAAACATGAACGTAGATGTTCATGCGACATGCCGCGCGGAATGCTGCGCTATTTGTCCCCTAGTGAATACATGGTTTAAATATTGCTGGCAAACAAGCGACATCTAGACGCGACGCCGACAGCTTACACAATGCGTGACGAGCGTAGAAAGTTGCGATACGTCCGCGGTGGCCGACGGTCTATCAAACATATCGCAGGTCGCGGCGGTCGAGCGAGCTCGCCACGAGGCGCGATACCACACACCGATCAATCAAAGCGATCGTTACTGGTCGCTAATTGTGCGGAGTGAGCCGACATCTCGTGAAGCAATCCTCGCTCGTCATTCGGACAAACGATGCGATGAAAATTAACGGCGAACGTAACAATTATTCCGTGAGGCAATTTAGCGGTGTTGCGCTGCCTATACAGGGTTATTTGTAAAACATTAATAACCTCGCAGGACTGCATTCCTGCCTTGATTACGAGTCGAAAATGTTCAAGCTATTATGACGTAATGTCAACAGTTAAGGAGATATTCGACTTCAAAGTTTACATTTTTTTTTCAATATTTCTGACTTATTTTTTGTAAAACATTAAACTATCATTACAGTAACTCATATCGATTACGAAAAATTCATTGGTTTCAATACAAGTTAAATAAAATGATAAAAATCCTGAAAAAATTCCAATTGGAATTCGAAGGTTATTATTTTTTATTTGATCTGTATTAAAGAGAATGAGTTTTTCGTATTCGATATAAGTTACTGTAATGATAGTCCAACGTTTTACAAAAAAAAAGTCAGGAATATTGAGAAAAAAAATGCAAATTTTGATGTCGCATATCTCCTTAACTATTGATATTAGGTCATAATAGCTTGAACATTTTCGACTCATAATCAAGGCAGGAATATAGTCCTGCGAGGTTATTAATGTTTTACAAATAACCCTGTATTGTCCGTTTATACGTGCCGGGGTCCGTGATTTTTCCGGCCACTAACTAACTAACTAGCCGTTTCCCCGCAGGGGTAGGCAGAGAGAATTGTACGCCACACTCTGTCACACCACTTTTGCTTCGGCCACATTCATACATCTTCTCATACACGTTCTACGGTTGTTGCGGCTTTTAACAGGGCCATTCTCAAATGCTTGTAGCGCCTGATCGTGCCGGGTCTTTCGCGGACGCCCTCTATTCCTGTTGCTTTCAACACTCGCTTCATATATTTTCTTAACCATCCTTTCCTCGTTCATACGTTCCACATGACCAAACCATCTCAGCACTCCTTTCTTTATTCTATCTACCACACTACAGCCAGCATTGCATTCGCTTCCAATTTGTTCATTCCTCACTCTATCAACCAAAGATTTTCCACACAAGCGTCTTAGTGTTTTTCCGGACACGATTTTCCTAATAGGAACTTCGACAATTATTATTTGATCAAGATTATTCTGTATAAAAAATATTTTTGATCAAGGTACCTATACACATGCTTATTTTTGAGCATGCTCAAAACTAGCATGCTCTAGCAACTGTACACACTTGTTCGCTATTATCATGCTCAAAACTAACAATCAAACACACATGCTTTCATGCTTATTACTGGCATGCTCTTGTCATAGAATAGAGACGCTCTTGTTCAAAATGGAAACATTGCAAACTGAAGCAGGAAATTCAAGTGACCCAATAAATCAAAACAGTTTCCGAGTTTTCATCCGCATATTTGTGATTTTAGATTTTATAATTTTTTTTGAAAGATTTGAATCATTCGTGCCTTTTAATAAAGTTTTAAAAACATTTTTCTTATTTTTACATAGCGATGACCGAGTATTCCACAGACATTCTTGATTCCTATAATAAGTCACGAAAAGTACCTAATGTTTTGTCATCTCCCCAACGCGCCATATTTGTTTCATCTGTCGCGAACTGAGAAGATCGCATTGATAATCGATACTAGCCGCGAATGGCATTAGTTATTCGTGAATGTGTGTACACACAAGCTACTAATTAGCAATAACTCAAGAAGCTCAGTGCTGTGCATGCTCACGTGCCTCTAATGAGCATGTGTATCAGTACCTTTAGGTTAGGGTAGATTCATAAAACGTGCAATAAAGATAAAGTTTGGGCGCATATTATAATTAGAAGGATTAATTAAAGGAGAAGTCTCCTTCAACTTAGATTCTTACCAGATCTAAGTAGGAATAAGGATTTTTTAACATTATATAGACATAAAAATCATATTTACTAAGTAATATGAATTACTTAGTAAATATGATTTTTATGTAGTTAGTAAATATGATAAAGTATGAACTTTTACTTGTTTTTAATCGTTTAAATAATATCCATTAGTGAAAAAACCACCCCTGTATAGAAAATATTCTTCCAGTGCGTAAAAATATTCATAATTAAAATTAACGTCTCCATGAACCAAACCCTAGTCTCCAGCGTTATAGGCGGCAGTGATGGTCAAACTGTTACTTTGCCCGGGTATTTTCAGTACAGTTATTTGGGATTTGTATCTGCTTGCACTGATGATTGACAACGAAGAAACAAATGTTGTCTAATAACGATGGTTGCCCATCGAAAAGCCTAAAAAAAAAACTAGTTGCCAATCATCAATGTAATCAGAAACAAACCTCAAAAAAATCAAACCATAAAATTCTAACTCGAATAAATTGGCAGTATAATAATATATACTTTGTGTGTGTACATGTATGTAAACAATTTGGCACCACAGTCTAGTAGGGGAATAGCTAAGATAACACATTCCGCTTTAAATATGTTCTCAGATTTACACGGCTGTTCAAAATGTTCCATGTATGTTTGACCACTCTGGTCGGCGTTTCGGATCCCATTGCAGGGTCCCAACACAAAACATCAGCCCTGATGATGGACCCTGCAATTGGATCCGAAACGCCGGCCAGAGAGATCAGATGTACACGGCAAAATATCCCAGAAAACTACACGCAGAATATTCTGCACCAATAAAATTATTCTTCATTACTGTCGAGTCCTAAGTAAACGCGGTTCTATTCTCATTGCTTTATATTATCTCAACATTCATATCTTGAACGCTATTATATAACATTGTGAACTTCGTCAATTTTGAAGTGATGACATTTGAAACATTACAGGACATAAATAAGTACGTACCATCAATTTTGTCTTAGGATATTGAAAAAATGTTGTTATCCTGAAAATAGAGGGATTGGTGTGTTTAGGCATAAAATAGCCTATTTTTAATATAAACATCCTCTTCCTACACTACCCAAATAAATTGTAGAGTGGAACGAAATTGAAAATCCATTAAAAAAAATTTGGAACAAATCTTGTACAAGGAGTGAATTCAAGTGGTGGTATTCAAGAAGAAGAAAAGTAAGACAATGCTCAAAATATTATTATAAGATTGTGCTTGGTAGAAATGGAAAGATAGAAAAGAAAATAAAGTGAATGGGTAGTCATTAAAATTGTCCATTAAGTATCTAGTTTACCCGGTCCTTTTCAATGGGCAAGCATGTAATAAAAAATGAGGCAAGAGTTGCGTGAAAAGAATGTGGCACTCTATCCTCTCCTACTATCGAGGAACAGCATGATGGTGAATTAGTTAACTGACGATAAATGAAAATAAATATATCGATTTCAATTAAATAAATTTATTGAAATTGCTAAAAATAGTAAAATTAATTTGTTAAAATGAGCACAAATCCGTGTACTTATCGCTGACCTCCAACTTTTTCAAAAACTAAAGCGTATTTTATCAGGAATTTTGTACCTACAATCAATAATAGTATTTGCAAAAGAAACTATTAATATCACTATAGCATTAAGGTCCACTCTGACATTAAACTCACAAATAGAGGTGATTTATCTTTTCCTTTAAATATGAAGATTGTGTCTTAAAAAAAATACAATATTTACAACACAAATCAAAATGAAAAATTATATTTTTGTAAATTATGATAGACTAAATTCGGAAAAATAAGACTAATGCCACCTATTGTGAAATAATAAAGATTATTAGTATTACAAAAATTAGCGACGATTTCTTATGTAAAGCACCATCTACAATTCAATATCACAACATTTCACTACAGTAAATGTTTTGGCAGCTGTAAGGTAGTGTCGGTAGTGAGACTTAAAATATTGTGAATAAATGTTTATAACTACTTGTGAAAAAAAAATTATGTAGGTGTTCCATTTACCAAAAATATACTATACTAATAATGTGTACCTAAGGCTAGTAGGTAACATTTACATCTTAATTGCGAACCATAAACCATATTTTGTGTTTCAAAACATCCCGCAGTAACCGGCTTTCAATCAGCAAAGTCCGCAATAAATGTGCTTATTATAATCCAACAACTGAACTCACCTCTGCGCCAGAGCCAGCTTGAGCCGGTCGTTCTCGTACTTGAGCTGCTGAGTCAGGTCCCCGCCGGGCCCGCCCGCCTCCCCGCCCTCGGAGGGCAGCGTCGCGCGCCCGCCGGGGACCGGGCCCCCCGTGGTGCTGCTCCCGCGCTGCTTCACGCTGTGCACCGGCGATTCTGACTGGAAGCCACCATCACGGGTATGAGACATTGAATAATAAAATACAATAGGAAGATCAAAACTGGGGAGCTTTGTTAAGGAGCGCTTCCTGATTTGTTTCAATATATTCCGGGGTGAAAGACATAGTTCATCCACAAAAAATGCTGTCGGACAACCCGCTTATACCATCTATTACTTATTTTAAAAATACATGTTTGTATATTATGTATATCTGACATCATATTCAACTTGATATCGTCTTTTAACAAACAGTGAGTTGCGCCCAAAATGGGATTACATTGAATAACTTAATAGGGAAATTTCACACATTACAAATACTGATGAAAATATATGATATTGATTCATAAATATTAATTATATTCTATGAATCAGTATGGATAATGTGGGGTAATGTTTTGATTCATAGCTTTTATTATAAAAATCTTTAAAAACACGACACTATTAAAACGCTGATAAAAAATGATTGATGGTGATGTATCAACTAGTGTGTTTGGTGTAGTGCCGTAGTATTTGTATATCTGGGTACCATACGCATGTACTTGTGCTAGTGAAATGACACATTTTGGCGGGAATTTAAAATGTTGAATTTTAGAATCATTTTTAGTCTTAATATATACAAAAAAAAAAAACAATTTGTAGACATATTTTCTAGACCGAAGTAAAGATTAACCTATTAAAAAAAAACTGAAATTTCCCTATTACAAAATATACATAGTTCTTCCCACACATCCATCCCAACAGGTTTATAAATTCGTCACAGCACTTTTCTCTCAAAAGTGAGCAACATTTCTTCTACTCTGTCAGTCCCACACCTAGTGATGATTAAACCGTTAATTTAACCGGTTGCACGAGGTACTGTTATTTAAGATTTGATGTATCGATGATTATTAACTGAGATATAACTGCTGTATAAGATCGACATTTGATTGATTGATTATGAAAAATCATTTACAAATCAATACAATCAGATAAAAATCTCAAATAACTTTTAGTGTATTACTTGTTAAAATACCATCTGTACCTACACTTCACAACCGCAATACAGTTTTAAAAAGTGTTGATTAGTTATTCGCATGGGCAGTCCATGATTTCAATATTGGTAATAATGTGATGCAAGTTCTACTTCCTGAAGCAATCCTCTTCCTTACATCTATAATATCAACTATATCATCAACTCTAAACATATGTTTATCTCCACCGAAAACCTAATTAATTTTCAATAATCGGCAATTGTAATATGGAGAATTATCCTATATTTGTGTGCACTAAATTTAATTCCATCCAGTGCTTTCTCGCATTCGTACAACAGGAACATTTTGATTGACATTTCTCATTTATTAACATTCAAACGGAACAATATTTTGAGACAAAATAACTCATATTTTATAAATGGTGTAAGTTCAATAATCTAGAGACAAGATGCATTATAAACGGTGGATAAAATAAAACCAGAATACAACAGGTGGGATTGAGCAATAACATTTTCCAAAATTGGAATTCAAGGTCTATCAACCCCTGAGGGACTTACACTTGTGCTGGCAAAATGCTAATGGGAAAGGTTTAAAATTTTATACAAAGGATAAATTAAATACTGTACGGTGGGAACAATTTATGTAATATTATATCGTGCACAATCGGGGGAACATATTTTTTTTAAATGCGTAACAGGAAATACTTACAAGAGTACCTAGTGTGAGAAATTAAGTCAGGATCATAAAATTTGGTCTGCACATGCAGGATAAGAGATTTTCTTCTTTAATTCTTTTAAAACAAGAAAAATTTATCAATGAGAGGGATGGTATTTGTTACATTGAGGTATTTCTGTTTGCAGGGTGAGAATCCTGCGGACATTGCAGGTTTGATAAAAAGTAGGTTATTTGTGGTTAACTTCATCAATACTTTTCCCCACATAAATAATAAATTTCATTTTCTTAAAAATCACATTTCTTTATAAATTGTTTCTCACAGCTTGTAAAACTCTATGTAGCGTCTTGTCACATTACTGAAGGGGTACATTTTTAGTTCTTTCATGCGATAGTTTTAATATTTCATAAGTCAATTTTAAGATTTGTGATGTATAGTCTTTCATGCGTTCACATCAAACTTATGCTGAAAAACTAGGTTCTCAACACTTCATTTTCAGTGCGCATCACCCATGGGAGTGCTGGACCCTCAGGATACTAAGGACATTAAGGCATGTTATAAAATATTAACGCATGAGACTTTTTGTGGTCAGTTAGGCCAATTAGGTTAAACAGATGATGTACATTCACAAAAATAATATTTTGTTTGAAGTATTCCAATTTTTCAAAAACCAAACACCTTTAGGACGTCGCTAATAATTTTTGTCAGAATAGCAGAGAGACCTTTCTGCTATCGCTGTACCTACCGCATAATCTATCATCTATTTCTTCTTCTTCTACCCCTTATCCTATTGCGTCGGGGTATCACCTATTTCAGTAGACTAAAATATTTAACTCATAAACCATTTAGCTAAACACTCGGATATGATTTATGTATTTATATATACAGTATTAGGTCAGGGTACTTCTGGACAGCATGCGACATTCAAATTGAAACAGACTTGTGCACGGTACTGGGGTCGGTAGCAGGCTAGGGAGTGGGTGCCGTCCAAGTTACCTGCTGAGTGGAACTAATGGAATGTCCTCTCTGAAGAGACATGCCGTCGTCGCTGTCCATCGACTTCACCATCTGCCAACACCACAAATCAACGCTCAAAGTTAAGGTTAAAGGAGCTAACAGCTCTTGCTAGAAGACATATTTATCAAAAATGGATTAAACAATTTTTATTTTGCAAAGAAGCTGTCAAAATTATAAATTTAATTCTGAATATAGTATGGCTTTACAGAGCCATCATTGTGAGGGGTCTTAACCTATACAGTTGTAGAGGATGTCTCGCCATACCTGCGTGTTCCCGTTGGGCGGTTCCAGGAGGTGCTCCTCCCCCCCGGCTCGGTGGGAGAGGGGGCTGGCCGTGGCGCTGGTGACAGGAGTGACAGCGCAGGACCCATTGTTGTGAGTCCCCCCGCTCTTCCCTCCTGCGGCCCCCAGTCCGGATTGCTGGATGGCTTCCTTCACTTCTTGAAATTTTTCGATAAACTGAAAAAAATGTGCTCAAAATCATTAAAATGTTTACTTCAAAAGAATTCATTACGGATATCATATTGAGAATAACTCGATTTTATTTTTCAAGTCACTCAATCGAGACCCAGCAATTATTAAATTTAAATTACAACATATACCTGTAATTCAATCTTATCTAGTCAAAGCCGGTTTTTAAACCAATTATAATAAATATGTGACTCGTTGATAAGTTGTGGATATTTGGGAATACAAAATTTGACACTGACACTTAACATGTGTTATCCATGGACAACTGAAGACCAATAGGATTTTTGTACAAATATGATTTCTGATATAATTGAGTGCTCCTACAATAGAGGAGTGAATACAGAATTCCCCACATTTAATGTACAAAATTCTATCAAAACTAGTACTGATACGTGGATATTGAATAGCTTGTTGGTCTTATGGTTACGACTCTAGCCTCATGATACAATGGTCGCAAGTTCGAATCTCACTCCAGATCAGCAAGTTAGTCCTATTTTCACAGCACAAGCATTTAGCTTAATTTGAAAATGGTAAGAATATTGATGTGACACGTATTCCGTGTTCGCATCTCTATTTCAAAAAAAAATTAAGTATACCACTAAAATTTCTCAACACACACCCGAATATATATACATTTATTGTAATTTTTCAATTGAATTGATAAAATTTAATTAAAATCCATATTGCCTAAATTAAATTTAGGAAACCATATTCAATAATTAATATCTAAATTAAGATTAAAAATAAAATTCAAACAAAGCATTTATGACGGCACCACATATCTCACTATATACAACAAGAGATCACTAACCTTGCCCAGCTCGGCCTCGGAGGAGAATCCCAGGCCGTACACGGTGTTGGCGCGCACATCTGACCACTGACCAAACTTCTGCGATGTCTTGGTGAAGGTCATGTTGGGAGTTATTGTGCTGTTGATCACAGCCTGTAAATACATATGCTTACTATTAAAATACAATAAAACAAAAATTTAAGTATAAACCAGAATGAAAATCACGAGTTTCCAAAATAAAAACAATCATTTAGATATGTATTGAAATATTTTATGCACTTGTTTAGAACTTTTTAGAATGAGTTATTTGGAATATTAAATTGTTAGAAATATAAAATTTTTTATTTTTTGTACATTTTTTAATTAATTATTAACCGGTCGGGTGCCAGAGTGCAGATCTGCGTTCCCTAGACACGTATGCAAATTCGGCCTATATTACCTGCGTTTATGGGTTTTTAGAGCTTATTATTGGTTATATCTTAAGTTTTTGAATGAATGAACGAGTTCTATTTATCAAGTAACCTCATTTACAGCACAAACCGGACAAAAAATCATTCCAAATGTCGTCTTCGAACCGCGCATTAATTGTGTTATTTATCTGTTAAAAAAAGTGTTATTTTTAAATGAAAAAGTGTTAAAATCAAGTATTTTTATATTCTTTGATACATTTAGAATGAAAATATTGAAATACAATATCTTTAGTGTTATTGCTTCCACAGTTTTATTCGATAAACATGTGCGTACATTTCGTTACTTATTTTCATAATTAATGAATAAGTAATTATTGTACAAGTAATTATTGAAATATAAGTAATTATTGAAGTCTGTATATTGAGAAACCAGAAAATGTAACTTCTTAGCGATTATTGTTGATTTTTACATGAATATAACCATCACAGATAAGTGTCTAAAAAATACCAATCATGCGCGAAATTGCGACCGGTTGATACATCAAATTATTACGATCTTACTGCGAACTGAAATTTGTAGAAATATTTTGTCTGGCATATTCTAACTTATACACTCCCCAACTATACGTTGAGATAACCGTCGATATCTACAATCCCAAATTTTAATATGTGAGTACCATTGATTAGAGAATTGTGAAAAAAACAGTTGCATGTTGCAAATGCAGGCAGCTCAGACATTTTTAATCAACCTACAAAGGATCACCACAATGGCAAAGAATGAATGAGACAAAATGACAAATAGATTAATCAATTAAGAGACGGACAAAGAGACAATTGAGGGCATTACTTAACCTGCTCATACCAATCAACACATTAGGGTGTGCCAGTGACAATAATTTAGATACAAGTGTTAGACTTTTAAAGCAGGGCAGGCAGAAGACTTTGCTCAAAGGGATACGAGGCACAAGCCAATGATATTAGCCCACGTCATAACGTATATCAGTGAAATTTATTGATGGTTTACATTATAAAATCTCAACCATGCTCCCGCAAATTATCTAAAATTGCTACCCTAAATTACATAGTATTCCTAAACTTTTTAGAATAATTTAAACTTATGATTTTCACATCCATTTGTGGACCAATAGATGGTACTGAATATACATAACCATACATTTTTAGGCCTGCGAAGTTATTATAATGATCAAAAGTAATATTAATTAGCAAATCACCAATTGAGAAATTTTAGTCAAATGGAAAAGTGTACATTATTAATGACTTTGTCAAAAACTTGGATGGGTCCTGCCCATCAATCACAATTTAATTGTTGTCGGAGAAGATTAGTGTCAAAAATCTTCGCCGAGAATGGCATGGACTTACCTAATACATAATATAAAATGTTTGTTATTCGAAAAATGAAACATTTTTTTCTAAGTAATTGGTTTAAAGAATCATTTCTTTTCCATTCTGCAGATCCAGAATTACTACCTATATTATATTTTAACATATTGATTGGTTATTGTATTGTTTGTGTGTAGTCTAAGTTTCAGACTACACACACAAACATATGGATATAGGTTAAAATCAAATAACAATGATAGATACTTAATTTCTTTACCATTCCTCTGGAAAAAAAACTCTAAAGTCACAAAAGCACTGTTTAGTTGCAAAAATATTGGCAAATCTGAAAGAACTCGGCTGAAAAGTAGAACACCAAAATGTTCAGTGAGACCGACAACTAAAAATCTGTCACATGTTACCTAAAACTACTGAAGTAAGCTGAATTTAATTATGTGCAGTTCTTAATGTATGGTAGAAAATATATAGTTTTGTAGAAAAATTTTGTATGAGAATGCATTTGCGTGAGGGAAGATATATTTGGGAAGAGTAACATAAAAGGTGAAAAGAAATAGAGATGATATAAAAGTAGGATTTTTACCTTGGACCCTTCAACGCTGATAATCCTGTAGAGGGAGCGAGAGGAATCGTAGAAGAAGGAGACAGACACAGCGGTGGTAGAGGCGGACATCCATGATCGCTTGGTCTTGGGGTCGATGTGGAACACGTGTGCCTTACACGTGAAGATAGGCTGTTCCCTGCAACACACATATAGCAAAAGGAATATTATGTTTTATGCGGGATTAGAAACTGAAATATTAGGTCAATTAACAATGCAGGGATATACAACAATATTACATCTTATAAAAACTAAAATCATTATTACAAACCGTTCTCAAACATTCTGACCGATTCATAAATTAATCCATCAATGGCAATTTGATATGCATTAACACTTTAAGAGATACAATTACAGAACTTATTATAAAAAATATTAATGATGCAAGAACTGATTAAAATTAAACATGATTTGTGGTATAATGTTAAATTACATATTTACACGAGTAGCGATGTATTTAAAAAAATGAGGGGTTTAGAGGTGTAGTTAAGCAAATAATAAAAAAATAAATAAAAACATTTTGTACCGTTCAACATTATTGAGATATAACATTAACCGCCTTTAATGTTAATTATTACAATATTTAAAACCGCCTAAATTAATACAATATTTAGTTATGTATATTTGCCTTAAATACATACAAACAAGATATGTGCTTCACTCTCATCATTTTCCTGAATTTTATAGTTAAACTAATGAACAGTCTTAAAAAACTTGCAAGTCTTCGATGAATAATTAAATTGTTATAAATAAATAAGCCTTCACTCCATATGTATTTTAAATTTAAGCCAGGGATACATTGTCTAATAAGTGAAACATTGTTTATAATATTATTAATAACACATAAATCTTGATATGTGTGCCCAGCTTGGAGCAATTTACAATTGTTGTGTCAGGTACATTTGATAATGTATCCTGCCTCTGCAAGCTAAAAAGCTTCCCACACCAAATAATGACATTTAATCAAAACAAATGATCACCGAATCGGAAATAATTACGTTCTTCTATTTCATTTCACACGCAAGCTTTAAATAGCTGTCAGTAAAAGCGTTCAATCGGCACTAAAGTGTTTAAAAATACTTTTTTTTCTAATTACACCGCTACATTATAGACATGACGTACATTTTATTTAATTCGCTCCAAAACAAGAGTAAAAACTGAATAACTCGACTACATTCATTAAAAAAACTACAACATTCCCCTCCCTAAAAAATAAAGACATCATAACCAACACGCCAGTGCGCAGCCTTTATGAATGCTTCCAAATAAACAAATATGAGTGGAAAATGCAGGAGATCTTCGAACACTGTACTCACCCCATGGTTTCGTTTCCTGGTGTCATTTAATACACAAAAATAGCGCAATATGATCAACCTTTCATATTTTCTGTCAACTGTCAGTGCAAGCGGCTCCACTGCCAGACTGATGGCTACCAACTCCGCGGGACAAATAATAATCGGAGGTGCCAACCCCAGAGCGTATGTTTGGTCAACACAAACGCGAAACATCCGCAGCGTTTTCTCAAATGTCTCAAAATAACTACCATCGATATATTGTGCGCCGACACGTGCTTCAAATTATTTCGGGGATAACAAAAATTTCCAGAAGAGTCTGGAATATTTCAGGGCCCTTGAACCATTATCTGTAACATAAACAAAGCGAGGAACATTATCTTGTTTACATCATTAAAACAAACAGAATTCTTACGTTCCTGGAGATTAAATGCTATTTTTATGTACGTCTAGAAGCACTAAATATTCTAACAAATCTTAAAATTAAGTAGGTATACTGTAATGCATGCAGAAAATAAAATCAAAATTCATGACGTTTTACATTTTTTTACAAAAAGTCAAGTATAATTATAACGTTTTTTTTAATTTTTGACAGTCCTAGAAACAATTTACAATCTAGGATTCCAGAAATGTGATTGATGGCTTGTCTAAATACTTTAAACAAACTTCTGTCTGTTATCACTAGATACCTACCTACTTTACAGTACTCACAAAATATGGAATTGAACTTGGAGCTATTAGTTTGCTTTTTTTCATTTAACATCATACCTACCTAGTTAGTAAATAATATTATAATATAATACTTATGAAAAATCTGAAGACGGGAATGAAATTGCTATTTGATTAAAACCAATACGTTACAACCAAGCCAATGAGTTTGAGCTTTTGATGAAAACTTTAAAAAGTTTTTATATAATGCCAATAGATGACAGTAGTCGAAAAATAAATAATGTAGGAATTATTTCGATTAACATTTTATTTACTCCTAATTAGGTATGTTTTTGTAATTTGTAACTATAAATTTGTAGTATTTTTTTTTGTACTTTTATGCATATTTTATTTTTTAAATTAGTTTTTGTTCTGATTTTGTAAGAGAGAATACTTTATTTGATAATTCTGTCAAAAGATGAACAACATAAAAGACGACATAAAATGTGTACAATGTTGGTACAACACTCTTAATTTTGTGACAATTACAGACATGGGTTGTAATAAAAATACGACAAAATATTTTTAAATTTATCATAAATTTATTAAACCTCTGACGACGGATTTAAAATTTAAACCCGACGAAAAGCTCGAGAGGTGGATTTATTTGCTAATGGTAATTGTACGTAATTATGTCATAATGTTGTCGTGTTACTCAAGTGCACTAATTAAATAGAAATAAAATGTAGATATAAATAACATACCTATAAGTTTGTTTAGTTTCCAAACATTTTTATTGCATTTTTCGATACCTAGTGATAAGTCACAAACCGTCGCGCGTCGTTTCAATATTTAGGGACAATTCCACAATCAAAAAGTGCTGCTTCATGCTGCCAATAAATATTTTGCCTTGTTTAATCCTTAACACTAGCAAGATGCGAAAATTTATGTAGGTAATTTATGTAATTAAATATAGGTATTTCGGAAAAAATCGAAATAAAAGAGATATCTCATAATATACCTATCACAATCCCTACGAATACAATACCTATTACACGTTTTCATTTTCAAGTATTATCATAATATTCCGATTCTAATAATCATAATATTCTGTCAGATAAATATTTAATTAAGTGCATATTGATTACATGAAAATCATGTTTCTTTAAACAATCAAAATCATAAAATTACAGTAAAAACGCTAAAAAAAGAAAGATTTCATATTTTTAAAGTACAGACTGAAAAATCTTACCCAAAGTCAAAGACTGTTAGTAATGAGAGATTAAAATATGCTGCATTTATAATAAAGTGAATAAAAATTAAATTTCTAATTTTTAAAAATTCATTTATAAAACACGATCTTATTTGTTTTTTTCAACTGGGGACATTTCTGACCCTCAATACCAACAATGTAACAAAAAAATTCGGTACCGGTAAAGGGTTAATAATTTCACTTTTTTAGCTTTTGTTATTTGTAATTTTCTTAAAATTGATGTAGATATCTACCTATCTAGCAGGAGCATGCAGTGAATACAGAAACATGACTGTTACATTCATTGTGGAAAATAAATGATTTTAACGAGCTCGAAAACGCATTTCAATAATTTTAAAAATTAAAAGAATTATTTGTGCTTTTTTAGGTATGTATCTAATAGGTAAAAAGTAGAGCGAAAATATGTTTGTGCTGGTTTTGTAGGGTTAACTATCATAAAACTTAACGGAACTAAATTATAAGACAGCTTTCATGATCGAGAAAACTGTTAATCGGCCTGTACTGGCTCTAATACTGCCATTTGCGGTATCTTAACAATCATGCTCCATTGCTATTGTGAAGATGACAGAAAGCAAGCGGCTCCAGACGACTTCTGTAACTAAGCCACGCGAGCTTCTGTGTCCGCCGCCGCCGCCTCGCGTCCACAGTTTACGATTTCCATGTGTTTTGGATTAACAAATTTGGAAATCGTTTAATAATAGAAACATTGACAAAATCTGATTGAAAGATCTTTATTTTGCTCTCCTGTAAAGTTCGAAATAATCATTAACGCCCTTTTGGCTTTCTACCCTCGATATTATCTATGTGCTGCGTATCTCGTTCAAAGTTCCATAAATAATGGATACTAAAGTAAGCATACATTATCAACAACAATCAACCTCCACTATACATTTCAGGAATATTTCAGAATGTATCAGGAATATTCTCAACCGAATCAATTTGATTTAATTTTTGAGATTTGGGGACTTAACTTTTTTATTATTATTATTTTTTTAATAAATACATTTTTTACAGTAAAAATAGCGGCAGTTTCTTTTACAATGGTGTTTCTCTTCTGCAAGATTAATACAACTCGTGTGAGTAGGAGAGGAGTATCATTATAATGTATTAAATAGTAAGTAGAACATAAATGTATATAAGAAGAAAATAGTAACTAATAAATATGTGATAACTATAAGCAAACAATTAAAAAATGAATATAGTAAAGAGAAAAATATAATAAAATTTTAAGCAAAGATAATAACAGTGTACACTATAAATAATAGTTAATTTAAAATTATCTATTATTAAAGGATTATATATTAAAAAACAGCACAATTTAGTAAAATGCAAGTAGATAACATAATCAATATATATATATATATATAAAAAGAAATCCGTGTTTCCCTATCCGTCAAGTTTTCTCCACAACCAGCCACAACCATCCACTGGTGGTTATGGTGGTGGATAGCCCTTGGTGCCACATCGAAAATATGCGAGTTTGGTGGGGGTGGCTGTGCGTGGGTGGGAGTGGGTGACGAAAATATGCTTTCTAGCACAATGTTTTGTTATGGAAAGGCCGCAAATGCTTCAGATTTGTTTCAAATTAGGCGCGCCGACTGTGTCGGTGAGTCTAGAAGGTAGCGGAAAAACCTGCTCTAGAAAATTCTGGAAGGAGAAGGTTCTAGAAAATTCCCGAAAGTTCTATAAGGTTCTAAACTGAGTGGCGGAATGTGTCGGTGTGTCTAGAAGGTTTCTGTACATTCGATAAATTTGAAGGAGGATTTTCTAGAAGGTTCGCGAAAGTGCTATGACGATCCAAACAGTATACTAAAAATCTACGCGTGCGAAGCCGCGCGGGCACAGCTAGTATAAAATAAAAATTTAATTAATTCTGAGGGATTTTTTTAAATATAATTTTTAAAGGCCTCATAATTTTTTCAATTCTCATCTGAACAGGTAATTCGCATCTTAATAACAGGTATAACATATACCGGGATACTTTTTCTTGAAAAAATCGGAGTACCGGCACATCATTGAGTACCTAATGCCCTCGAGCTAACCTTAACACTAGGTATTTTTAGGGATGGCCCACACCCACTCTCTAGTCCTTACAGCTTAGAATTGAAGGGCGCATATGTTATAATAAATGTTTGAGCGGTAAGTTAAAATGGGGCTGACTTCCCACTGCGGCAATCTGCGACATGTCGCGGTTATCTAACATCACACCTGTGCGGAGTGGGCGCGCACGTAACTAGGGATTGCAGTCGTCGATAATATGTCGTAGCTACACATGTAGAGAGGGATTGAAATATGTACTTAACGCGGACAAAAAAGGTAATACCAGTATTTCACACAATGCGACAGTTTCTTTGGCTGGTCAAACTAGGGTTGTCAGACGTCCCGGATAAAGCTTTTGGGATGTCCAAAAGGTTTACATTTTTTAGATACCTACCAACGTTGAGCTCAGGGGTCCTCTGTCCTCTCATTGGGGTGTGCCTGTCGCTTTGATTTTATCTTACTAGTTTTTATTTGTTTTACTTTGTTTTAACTAGCCAGACAATACGTCCTTAAAGACACTTCTGCCTTGGAGCTTCTGAACTGGAAAGAGCTGACACTAAACCTAGATGAGTGGAGGAAGAATCTTGAGGAGGCCAAGACCCACCAGGGGTTGTAGTGTCAAGAATGATGATGATGATGACTTGTAAGAAATCTAACTAATGATGGTCAAATCGTGAGATTTGTATCTGATTGTATCCATGGTTAGTAACTGATATTTATCTATTACCTGATGTAATAAAAAACAGTTACATATTAATCATCGATACAATCAGATAACGGTTAGTGTGTCCCGCTTAAATTACCTTCACTACTGACAACCCTAGCTAAACTGTTGCCGTAGTTTTTATTTGCGTTCAGCATTAATTTTAATGGGCAATGTTTGGTGGAGCTGCGTAGGTACCTAGATTAAACTGCCACGTAATTCGTAGGAAGCAAGATTGACTCTAAGAATTACAAAAATTATGCTCGGGAATAAAAGTGTAAACATGTTTTCATCCTCCAGCACGAGGCCACAGAGAGACGCTCGAGGTAACTACGCTCATTGGCAGGGTTATCCTTGAACGACGCTGCAACAGTTCAGTTTGGTATCGATTCTGTTTATGTGGGGATAGACAAAATGTATTGTAACGAGGCTAAAAAGAATTGCGCACTTCTGTCACATGTCACAACACTATCGAAGATTCCAGAACGGCCTTGCGTAATCTACGGCTTCCGAGAAACATCGAGAAACATCTACAAAAGCCTGGAAGCCACGAGAAAGTTCTCGTAAACACTAAGAACACCTAGAAGGCTCGATATCAGCAGATATAAATAAACCGCGCGCGGGAGTAAGGTGGTTGTTGTTTTTGGGCGCGTTTGACAGCGATAGCAAAGCGAAGGCAGCCGCGAGCTGCGGGCCAGTGCAACCAGGAAAACGGTAATTCGACAGCGAATACTCTGGAAAGTACTTACGTAGCGAAATAAACCGAGGCGAAATAATACGTGCGGAAATTGGATGGCATGTTCTAGTGAATAGTGAATAAAGCGTTAATGCGATTATAAAGTGTTTATTCAATTGAAATAATAGCGTTAAGTAACTTTATACGATCGAGTAATTAAGTAATCGGTAATTATCCCGTTATTACATTCCAGCGTTGTCATTAATTCCTCCCGCAGCCACGACACGTGACAGTATAATGAAACCATGAAAAATCATTATTATAATTTGTACTAAATTAAATTTTGCAAAACAAACGTAGCATTATACTTATCAGTATTGTAGTTTCGAGGGGAGTAGTCCCTCTCGTCATTAGGTGTAATTAAAACCTAAATACAGAATTTTGTCAACTTATCCGAGTAGGGCAGCGGGTCGCGTAATCGAATAGGGAGCAAATTGAGGATCGAGTTGTGTTGTGGAGTGTGATGTTATTTACAATTGGTAGTTAGGAACTGAACTATTTGTGTAAAGTGAAAGGTTTTTTTTTTTAAACAAGAGACCAATTTACTATTTTATTTTATTATTTTTATTTTTATTTATTGGTTTTCTCACAGCCGTATAATTAATAAATTTAAAAAAAAAATTATTGATATACAGAGCCTTGGGCCAATTACAAGAAAACACATATATTCAAGAATATTATACCAGGATCGATAAAAAAATAAGAAAAAACAATATGTCAAATAGTGAGTTTGTGTGAGTGTGTGTATTTGTGTGTTTTTATGTGTCCGTGTGTGTATGCGTGTTCACATGTATGGGAAGAAAAATGTCATCGCGCGAGTTTATATACGTAAGGGATTTTGTAAACTGCTCAAAACTTAAATATAAAATATGGAGATCTGCAAAGGCCATATCATAGGTATCTAGAACTCTGTTAATTATACAGTTTTTACCGTAGTTTGTTCTCCAATGATTTATAAATATATGTATTTATATATTTATTAATTTTATGAATAGGACCGCGTAGTTAGTGCTTATTACTCCCTTTATATTAATTAACTCGTGGCGTCTGCTTGCTTGACGCAAAAACTTTGGATCGATTTTTAACCCTTTTCCCGTGATCTAATCGAGCTGAAACTTTGCAAGCAGACTCGTGGCGACAATAAGAAGATCTATCAAATTTTCGTTAAAAAAAAAATTTTTGGATTTTTAAAATTTATAATGGTTTTTTCATACAACTTATAAGTTAGTAGACACTAAGCATGATTATAGTATAATTTTGGATTTTTGGAAACTTTTTATTACTCCCTTTCGTAGCGTCGCCCGACCGAAGCCCAACGCGTAGGTTAAGCGCCAAACCAGTTTCCACTAGTAAATGAGAAAGGGATTATAATAAAAACTTGGTTTTTATGGGTTACTTTTTGTCTTATATTCAAAAGGATACAGATTCAAATTCTCAATATTCATTTCGATTTAGCATCAAGACCCAATCTTTTTTTGTTACACCACTGTAACTATGTCTAAACTGGAATGGAATGGAACTATCACTTAAGTAGGTATGCTATGATAGATGGGCAAATATAACCAAGTTTTGATCTTGTTTAATCTCCCGAAGTGTTGCTGAAGTGTGATAGAAAGTAAAAGTACAATAGTGAAGTACCTGGCACCAGCGACCCTGGCCGCCGGGCGCCGGGGCACTGGGCCAGCCTGGCCGGCCTGGCCCTGGCCGCACTCACGAGGAAGTTGTCCGGATGCGAGTACAGTCTCGTGGGAACAAATACCCAACCGCCTTGGGAGAGAATCGAAACGATAACTTAACGCTATTCGAATAATAATCTTTAAATTATTTAAAATAGTGATAAAACACGAGAGATACATATTTTAAAAATATGTAAATCACCTGAATGTCCGTGGCTCTTTTGTGGCTGACATATGACTATTACATACATAATTTGCTATAAACGCTATTTATAATTTCTAAAATGTATACATACTTACTTACTTACTTTCTTATTTACCATCACGATGTTTCCCCGTGGGGGTAGGCAGAGAGGATAGAGCGCCACACTCTTCTGTCCTGACATACAACTCTCGCCTCATCCACATTCATACATATTTGCATGCAAGCTCGCTGGTTGCTGAGACTTTTAACGCCACCATCTTCCCTCTCTTTCTGGCGCCATCACCTCTTGCATTATATGTATATCTACCTTATATTCTTTTCTCATTTATTCGCTCAACATGCCCTAACCCTTTTTTAAATTTAAAATTAATAATTAATCTAATTGTAAGCCTATGCTATTTTGCATGTAAATTTTCTAAACCCTTATTAATATGAAAAAAATGTTTTTTTTTTCGAAAGTTGGTTAGCAAATTCAGAAAAGTTACCTATTAATGTTAAAACGTAACACTTATTCTAATATTAAAATCATTTTCAATCAATTTTTACCTATAAAAAAATAATTGCATCATCACAAATTATTTATATTATTATTTAAAAATCGATTATTATTATTGGACGAGGTACTTATTAATATCTACTAGTAACCCGTAATAAAAATAAATTTTTCTTATGAAATGAATTATGATACAAAATTAAAATTACAACACAGTAAGTGAATTGACGTGAATAATTATTGAAGGCTCCACACCAACTTTCAATGATAGAGCAGAAAGACCTTGACAGAAGTTATTGCCTAAGTATTGGTTGGTCTGTTAATTTAATGTCCGGAGTAATGTATAAAAATAGTTATTTAATGTTAACCGGCATTGCTCAAGCTGGCAATCAAAATTGCCGCGCAATTCATAACGGAGAAAAGTCGTTGACTTGTCTACATCGTGCTGCAGAAAGTTCAAAACCACAATGGAAATAGTTAAAGCGTCAGTCTTTTCATTGTACTCTGCAGGCGGCAGTAGGTCCAGGTACTGTTAAGCCATGTATTCACTAGGGGACAAATCGCGAAACATTCCGCTCGGCATGTCGCATCAACATCTACGCTCATGTTTCGGGGACAATGACGCGGTCATTTGACGTGTACACACCGGGACTCGCATATCTTGTCGCGGAAATGTCATCCGATGAGGTTATGTTGACACCTGCGGTATCTCATTTGGCGAAAACGGGGTTCCGCGCAATTTCAAATTAACAAGGTTTAACGAGGTAGTAAATTGAATATTATTAAAAACAAGGTTCTTTTTGCAAATAATTATTGTTTTCCAGACGTCGCGGAAATATATCGCCCTATGAGATTATGATGACAGCCGCGTATCTGTTTATGTTAATGAGTTTATCGAAAAGTAAGAGGAGAAAAAAGAGGAGAATGCGAAATTATTTACTGCAAAGAGAAAGAAGGACGGACATTCTATGCGATCTTCGATCGATACAGCTCGATGAGTTCGAGAACGATTTCGTTTCCCCGCAGTCATCTTGACAGATACAGCGCATGCGTATTCACTTGTAAACATACCACGTGGTACTGACGCTCCGCGGAATGTTGCAGTGAGTACGCTCGGGTACCGTGCGCATGGCAACGTTGCCACGGCACGTAGAAATGCCGCGCTATGTTGGGCGCGACGTGGCGGAACAGTGCACGACGTTGCAACGTCACGTAGACTCTATGCCGCGCGTGCTGTTGAGGGACAATTTGTCCCCTAGCGAATACATGGCTTTAGTCTTCAATACCAACATCGATGGTCAGCAATATTACTAAATGATATCGGCCGCTCCGAGCGAGAACACCGCGCTCTTGAACGTGAAACTAACAAATAATGGTAAAGTAGAAACTGAGTGTTTTCTCTGTACGGAAGTGAAATCAGAGGGGGAGAAATAGATTGGAAGCATCGAGGTGTGGATCTGGATAAGCTGGACTGAGAGAAAAAGGGGGTTGTGGACAAGCTGGACTGAGAGAAAGAGGGGGTTCTGGATAAGCTGGACTGAGTGAAAGAGGGGGTTCTGGATAAGCTGGACTGAGAGAAAGGGGAGGTTCTGGATAAGCTGGACTGAGAGAAAGAGGGGGTTCTGAGGAGACGGCGAAAAATGAGGTCCGTTACATCACCTTAACATTTTCAAAAAAAGCTCTTTTCTCGCTTTATCTTGTAGCCTGAAGTTTTAAGAATATGAATTATCACTCATTCAAAATCTCCAAAAATTGACACTGGTTATTAAATTTTTAAACGAATTTAATTAATTTTTTTAGTTGTACAAGAAACAATTTTTTTTATATTGTTGGAAAAAATATCTCGAAAACTTGTGAGACGATTTTTTTGCACGCATCTTACTAATATAATTATCTATGAAATAGCATACGAAACTTTTGATAAAAAAAAGTTGTTTGCCTATTATGATTTATTAAATTTATACTGTTCTCATTGACAAAAAATGAATCTTTTTCAATATGCTACATCACAGACATTATACGTAGGGTATGGAAGCAAAAGCAGCAACATTAAAAAAATAAAATAAAAAATTAAATGCAATCACCAAGGACTACTAATTTAAAATGTACTAAATTCTAGATTATATGTAAATATCCTTCTGAAATCATGTTTCCTATAAATTTATAGGCTATTTTTCTATAACATCTCCAATTCAGTAGATACATTATAAATTAGTAATTAACCATGACTTCAGTAATTTTTTTGATTATTGCTTTTATACTTCACATATAGAAGCCGGCAAACATCGTGAATAATTTTTGGCGTAGTGGGGGAAAGTTTTCGCATGTTCACCCCTGAGACCTAACATTTGTCTTTTGCGCAGCTGAAGCCGATGTTCAAGATGTTTACCAGCTACTATACCATTTAGTAAGAAAATAATGAACTTATTCATTTCAATCAAATCTTGGCGATGCGATTGCCTCCACCAGCTGTGCGCGTCAAGGAGTTAAAATAATTTGTTTATGAAATAATATTAACCAATATACGCCGTGAGCAATGATAACAAAACGAAAGTTGCATAATCAAATTTTTAATTTTTTTTGATGCTTCAAGGTCGTGTAACCTCTTAATATGAAAGTTCTGGAATATTGTATTTGTATCACAATGCAATATTGTTATTGATTATAAGCCGACGTTATCAATAATAATATTTAAAACATGTTATAATGAACTAATTGACAATATAAATTAACATCTATAAGCTACATCTGAAAAGTGTAAAATAACTGCCTGAACACACTAGTGTAGCCTAGAAAAACAAACATGACGCGTACAACCAACCATAGAAAGTCTAAGAGGCCAATAGATAGGACGCAACAGAAAAGCCCAAATAAATGAACTTCGTAAATTCTGATATCAAGGGTAGGGAAGCGTGACAAGCATTGCTCTGGCAAGAACACAGTTCTTCAACAGCTACCAAAAACAAAATTGTTTTACCTACGATTAGAAATTTTAGTGTGGTCAAGAATTAATCCAGTTATTTTGAATACATTAACGCATTTCACACACCAGTTTTATTTTATTTTCTTTTGAATATGAAATTGTACGCACCGCGGAGTTTCACAGGTGATTATCGAATACGTTACCCGTAAAGCGGCCACTTTTCAGAAATACATTTTTTAATAGAGAAAGTGAGCTGAACATGGGAGGCATTGCATAACGCAATAGATTGTGCAGCAGGATGAAATGTCAAAGATTTCAGACCAGCGAAACTAGATTACATTTGTTACTAGAGACAGCTGTTTTCTTTTTGCAATGAAAGTCACATTTGAAACGAAAATAAATTAAATGAAAAGTAGCCTTTTTGCGAAGAACGACAGATGCCGATCGGCTATCGTTATGTACTGTTGTTTATTGTTTATTTATTTTGCTTACCACAATACAAAATTGGCCATTACATTGGCAGTCTTTGTAGAGAGTACATTGCTTTGTCGGACTTGCTTCACCAGTAGCGAGGCGTAGCAGAGGTGTGTGGAATTTATCAGTAAAATATTAATATGATTTTGTTAATATAAACGAGAAAAAGCACAACTCAAATTGATTTGTGGCAGTTGCGAGTTGGAAGCGAATCTTTGTCGATTATCAATTTTCCTGTGATTTTCGCTCAACGAGATTTAGAGATACACCTAACATACCAAGATTTAAATTTACCGCGACCCAAAATCATTTAAGTTATGTTGGTATTAATTCATATGAATAATAGTAGTAATTCTTTAACAATCTCCCCCTAACAATCAGAAAAATATCAGAATAAATTTATACTTGAAACCAAAAAACATGTATATACAGATACCTACTCGACACATAAAATTATCATAAATATCTGCCAAATCTGCACCTTCCATCCCAATATTATAATTAAATAAAAACATAATTTCTAAGCTACTAGTACTTCTTACTAAACATATGTTTCTTTGTATTCGAATCAATGTTTTATATTAAATTTTATTTTGTATTTATTTTATTTGTTTACGCTCATAAGGTATAAGCTTTTATATAAAGAATATAATATAAATTTCAAAAAGCACATACATTAAACAATATCTGTATAGCACCAAAACATGAGTTTTACCTATATGTAACTACCTATACTTTTCTCTTACACGAGTGTCCGACTCTCATAGAAATAGATAGTTCAACAATTCGTTTCTTCATTCTAAATGTTTTATAATAACAAATAAATAAATAAAATAATTAAAAAAATAATTATTTTTGGTCTTTCCAGAAACTGAGAGATACGCCCATTAGTTAAAACAAAACCTGGATTCAGAGACAATACTTGGTTGATTTAAAGGTTAAGGTATGCTTTTAAAGTATTATTTTGTACTGAAAATCACGCTTTAAAGTATTGACTCTGAATTCGGGCCTCAGAATTCACAGAGTAAGGGAGTGACACCACCACATGGGGGCCACACACTACACGGGGGCCAGCTGAAACCGTTAGCAAATAATAATAGTATCTCCTAAACTAGATTACTTTCTGTTTATTCATAATCCGTTCGGTCATCATTTCATATATGTGAGCTCCACATTCAATAAATTGGTGCTATCGTTAATGACTAAAACCGTGGCATGGCATTCAACGTGAAACGACCGAAGTTTCGAAATTGGTTAGAAGATAATACGTCAGTTTTGAAAGGCATTTTATAATCATTATGCTCAAACATCTTCAACGCTTATACATTACTATCGCAACCTTTCATAGGGATGGAATTAAGGTTTTTCTATGGAATAATTTCTAACTAGTCGCTGTGATGCCCCCTAGTTTCGAGCTGGTTATTAAAATTGAAAACCTCTTTTTTACCTCATATAGGTAATTGCAAAAGTATTTGCAGGAACGGGGTATTTGAGATTAACTAAAATTAATTTAGCGAAAAGGAAAAAAATGGAGGTTGTCATGGATTAGTCACATTTTGACAATACTGTTCATATATATTTATTTTACTTATACCACTTTATTTACTATTTACATCATTAGGGAATATGAAACAATGAAATGTGTCCCAGAACATCTACTACGTCAAAAATTACTCAGGAGCGATTCACGCACTTAATTATTTGTTTTAAATAAAAAATTTCATCTTATTGCGTATTTTTTAAACAAATTTTTATTAATCAATTAGAAAAAAATACAGAAAAATCAAATTAACCAAAAAAAATTTAACTGCTACCGGGATTCGAGCCAATGGACCTCCATTCTATCCGGCGAACGGAAGTCCGTCGGTTCGAATCCCGGTTGCAGTTAAAATATTTTTTCGTTATTTTGATTTTTCTTTGATTAATACAAATTTGTTTAATAATTCACAGAAGTTTGTTCTAGAAATATTGAACTTTGTTTTTTCAAAGTTTAACTTGTGTATCTGTCAGGAATAGGGACACATTCTGTGATCAATATTTTATCCGCTTCCTGACCAAAAATCGCTCCAAAATTTGGCAGAGAGACGTATTCCGGATGACAATACAATAATCATTAATTACTATTACAAAATCAAACAAAATATTTATTTTATTTTTTAACACACTTATTATCAGCGGGTCGTCATTGACCCTGATGGAATTAGTAGTTAATATAATTTTAATGAAGGATTACATATATACTGGGTGATGGTATTGATGGCAGTCGCGGGCGCCACTGGCGCTGGGTACCGGAGCGTGCGGCCGGCGAGCAGAGCCGACTTTCTCCGTCCCCGCGCCGCCACTGAACTTGGCGGGTCACTGCCCCGGCTGCCGCGCTCACTGCCCGCTGCCGCTGTTACGTACGACGGGCGGGGAGGAGAAATGACCGCCGCATTCACACTTTTCCGGGGCGGCACTGTCAGTGTGTCATCGCCACGCGGCGCTACTGAAACCTAAGGCCGCCCGCACTTTGGATACGAATTATTACGTATTACAAAAATAATCGTACGAATACTCGTACGATTATTTTCGTACGTATTGGAGCGCGCGCGTTGATTGCGTTTCGCGTTGTCACGATCAGTTGCTTTGCGCATTTCTCCAATGTCGTTTGTGCCAAATGACGCAGATCTACGGGGTTATTTGTAAAACATTAATAAACTCGCAGGACTATATTCCTGCCTTGATTATGAGTCGAAAATGTTCGAGCTATTATGACTATTAGTTAAGGAGATATGCGACATGAAAGATGGCTTTTTTTTTCAATATTTCTGACTTATTTTTTGTAAAACTTTGGACTATCATTAATGTAACTTATATCGAATATGAAAAATTCATTTCCTTTAATACAAGTCAAATAAAAAATAAATACCTTCAAATTTCAATTGGTTTTTTTTCAGGGTTTTTATTATTTTATTTAACTTGTATTGAAACGAATGAATTTTTCGTAATCGATATGAGTTACTGTAATGATAGTCCAACGTTTTACAAAAAATAAGTCTGAAATATTGAAAAAAAAATGCAAACTTTCATGTCGCATATCTCCTTAACTATTGATATTAGGTCATAATAGCTTGAACATTTTCGATTCACAATCAAGGCAGGAATATAGTCCTGCGAGGTTATTAACGTTTTACAAATAACCCTGTATATCTTCTGGAAAACTCTATTATGGAAAACTCTATTAAATAATGACAAATTTCATGACTGTCTACTTAATAGACTCACAAATGCTGGGGAGAATCGAAGTGCAACGAGAGCTCGTAACATCGGAGAAATATTTAAAAGTTTTTTGTTCGGAGTACATAATTATACCTCACCTTCACCAAACCAAATTATTTAACTTACAGGTATTTTTTAGTTCTTAAGAGATTCTCCGCCATGATCGGCGCTGATGGTCACGTAGTTGAATCACTTTGGTCCCGCAAAATATTTGTGGCCATGTGTCAAATTGACAAAATTTTCAATATCCTTCGTACGAAATCGAACAAATCCGGATCGTGTCGACGTCGCATCTATACGTGCGTACACGCACTACTAAATCGTGTACAGTGTGCGATGTCCAATACTACTTCGAAGGTCAGGAATGTACTTGCGTATACGTACTACCCAATTTCGTACGAAAACGCATCCAGTGTGCGGCCGCCGTAATTTGCATGCGCACTTGATAAAGGATTACGCCATCTTGAGGCATCAAAATATACATTCAATTTATTGCACACACAAAAGTCGTTTTACTACCATTGTTTACGGTAAATATTAGTTTATATTTTTAATAAATAAAAAAATTTGAAAATTTAAAAATGGCGGATTTTTGACTGTCCCGCAAAGGTCTTTTTCCGTTTGTGTTTGAGTGAAAAAAGTGAAAAGTTAATTATTTTATTGTTAAATGGTGTAATGTCTATTACGTAGCAATCAAAAAAAATATCGTGCAGATGCGATTATTCGGAAATAATTTTATTTTTCCTAATTAATTCATATTACTCTTCTCCGAATTTTTGAATTAGATGGGAGGGTATGGATGAGGCCTATATCCAGCAGTGGAGAGATGAAGGCTGAAGAAGAAGAATTCATATTAAGCAAACGACACATTTTATCAATAAATAATGCGACAGGGTAGATAAAGTTATAAGTAAGACGTTTTCAAAATTTAAAAAACTAACCAATAAAAAAAAGTTAACACAGGTTTAGCGCTTACTGTACGCGTTGAGTTCGAGTCGGGCGACGCTACAAAATTGATTAATAAAAAATTTCGAAAAATCCAAAATTATACTATAATTATTATTTTTTAACGAAAATTTGTTAGATCATTTTTATCGTCGCCACGAGTCTGCCTGCAATGTTTCAACTTGATTCGATCACGGGAAAAGGGTTAAAAATTGATCCAAAGTTTTTTGAGTTAAAAGAAAGGGAGTATAAAAATCGGACATAAGTCTGAATTAAGCAGTATTACTGTTTCTGTATCTTGACAGTTATGTATAACATTTTAATGTCGCCAATTTTGATGTTTTAAGTTTGATAGGTTTGAAATTAATGAATTCAATCAAGCAGAAAGCTCTAAAACGTAAACAAACGTTAAGTTATTCACAATTATGAACAATGAGCTTTCTAACTATAACACTATTTTGCTATATGCATTTTTTTCGTATTGGCAGCGTACCACTACAGGTCAAACGCTTTACAGAAAGTTTTTATTTTATTTGAGGTTCATTCATACAGCTTATTTGAAATTGGGAGAATAAAATAAGAGAACTGAAATATTAAACCATTTACATGAATCCACTAAGGTAGAGGATACTAGAAAGAGTGGTAGTAATTAAGAATTTAATATAACATGCGGAACAGAAGAAATCAATATTGCAATGTAACTAAGTGTGGTGTACCTGATTGTAGACAACTAGTGGTTAGAACAAGTGAATGAGTTTGTATATTTGGGAAGTTTGTTTAGTAGAGACAACAACGCTGAGAATGATATCGAAAGGAGAGTGACTACGGGTAACAAAGTAAATGGTGCTCTGAATGCAATCATGACCAATAAGAACCTGTCAAAGGAAACGAAACTAGCGGTACATAATAGCGTTCTAGTACCAAATCTGATGTATGGAAGTGAAGCTTGGAAATGGCAAAAAAGGAATGAAAGTAGACTGAACGCGGTGGAAATGCGATCACTAAGGCGATTGTGTGGAAAATCTTCGGGTCAATAGAGTGAGGAATGAACAAATTAGAAGTGAATGTAACACTGGCTGTAGTGTGGTAGATAAAATAAAGAAAGGAGTGCTGAGATGGTTTTGGTCATGTAGAACGTATGAGCGAGGAAAGGATGGTTAAGAAAATATATAGGGCAAGTGTTGAAGTTAACATGAATAGAGGGCGTTCGCGAAAGACCCGGCATGATCAGATTCTACAAGTTTTTGATGATTGCCCTGTTAAAAACCTCAACAACCGTAGAGCATGCATCAGAAAATGTATATAGATTAGTTAGTTAGTTAGTTAAGTAGTAGTAAATTCTAGAGCTAATAGATAGAGGAGAGGAAGGAAAGTGGAATAGAGATGGGATTAAAAAATGTGCTTGAAGTTGAAAAATGTTAAGGTTTATGTGGTGACGGTAGATTTGATTGCATTGATTCTTGTGATGAGTAGGTGTTGAAGTGAGTGTTGAAGTGCAGGGAAGTTCTGTAGATAAATGACTACTCTTTTAGGTTTGAATCAATGCGTAAGAATAAGGCCCGGTTGTTTCAAGTTGGATTAGAAAAAAGTTCGTTTAGAGTTTAGAGCACAAATTTTTACGGAAATTGATTGGTAGAGAACGTAAAAATCTATGCTTTAAACGAACTTTTACTTTGATCCAACTTGAAACAACCGGCCCTAAGTGTGAGGTCAGTTCTGTTAGGTCTGAATGGCACTCGAATAGTCCGAGTATTTAGCATAGATTTTAGATAAAGTTTAATTCTGTTGTAAATCCATGGAGCATATTTCAAAATATGACTAAAGAATATCGTGGACTAAGGAATGCAAGGCAAGAGTGTCATAAAACAGATGACCAAAGTTAGAGTAAGAGTGCTATTCGGAGAGCCCTACATGTGAGTGAAAGGAAATGTTAGGCAAAGAATGAATGCAAAAAGAAGAAATACTGCATGTTCAGTATCTTAAATTCTGAAATATCTAACTCATATATAACGCTGCAACAGGCCACGAAGCTAAATGACTGATACAAAAATGTCACAAAATGCCTGAGAAAATCACATAATATGTAGTTGTATTGCAATCTTACATAATTCGCGCGGACCGGCGACCGTAGCTGCCCTCAAGGCTTAGTACGAAGCAACGACGATAGCCGGTCTACTTAGTAAAGCAATTGGAGATAGCTGATTACTTTACTGAGTAGACCATTTCCCGTTTCATTATAATATAAATTATGTATTTGGTGTTAAAAAATGGATTTTACAGAAACACTGGCAGACACAAAAACACCAATGCCCATGTAGCGGCCATCATAACCACCCCCAGACCCTAATGGCAAGCTTTCGGCGAGAGCTGAGGCTTTTTTATCAAAACAATATTATTCCGTTTACTTAAATAAAAAATCTTACATAAATTATATTTTTTTTATTGTTTATTATTAATGCAAAACTGCAAATGTAGTTTGTGCTCAAGAAAACATTACAGTATATATTAAGTTATATACATTTATATATTAATTTATATATACGTAAAATATACAGTTATATATAAAGAATACGGTAAATTAAAGTTATCATATTTCACAGTTCATTGTAATATTTCTAATCATTTTGGAATCGTACTGTTTGGTCCTATCTCAATATAAAATATATATTTTAGGTTTTTTATTAGTTATTTGTTTCAACTATCTGCTTATCATATTTAAGCGCCCTTGAGGTGAATATTCGCGAAAATGGCGCTATATAAATTATCCAAATATTATTATAGTATATGTTTATCAAATTTTCGACACAAGCGTCTTAGTGATCGTATCTCCACCGTATTCAGTCTATTTTCATTCCTTTTTTGCCAATTCCAGGCTTCACTTCCATACATCTGAGTTGGCACTAGAACGCTATTATGTAACGCTAGTCTTGCTACATTTGAGAGGTTCTTATTGGTCATAATTGCATTCTTTACACATATTACATAAGCACCATTTATTTTGTTACCCGCAATCACTCTCCTTTCGATATCGTTCTCAGCACTGCCGTCTCTACTAAACATACTTCCCAAATACACAAACTCATTCACTTGTTCTAAGCTTTAGTTGTCTACAATTAGGTACATAGGTAAACCACAATTAGTTACATTGCATTATTGATTTCTTCTGTTCCTCATGTTATATTTAATTTTTAATTATTCCCATTCTTTCTAGTAGCTACCTTAGTGGATTCGTATACCAGTATTAATTTTTAATAAAGTTAATTCTGTGTCGGTAAGATTTTACACGTTTTAAATATGTGGTCAGGCTGGTCCTTGCATGCTTCTTTTGTTTTAATTATTCTTAATTGTAGTTGTTGTACTTTATATAAATATTTCTGAAAAAATAGTCAGTTACTGTTTAAGGCGTTAATAATAGTCTTCTATGCTACAGTATAAACAACATCGCGTGTGCCTTGGAATACAGTCTTTTAAATGTAAGAATTTACCTAGTAGCCTTCATCAATATGAAATTCTTTATAAATTAATCATTAATGAGCGAATTAGCCTTTTCACTCAGGACCATCAAAATTTAATTGCGAGATCCCGGGATAGCTATTTTGACTCAGGATTGATTAGATCCAAAAGCGAGGATGGAGATATTCGCAACCTTCATCTTGCACCGGACAATTGAATTACTTACTTAATTAATTACCATCACGCGTTTCCCCGTGGGGGTAGGCAGAGAGGATAGAGCGCCACACTCTTCTCTGACTTACAACTCTCGCCTCATCCACATTCATAAATCTTCGCATGCAAGCTCGCCGGTTGTTGAGGCTTCTAACGGGACCATCTTCCAGTATCTGGTTAATCTGGCCACGTCTTCCGCGGTCGTCCCCTCTTTCTGGCGCCATCAATACTCGCATTATGCATCTTTCTTACCATTCTTTCCTCATTCATTCGCTCAATATGCCCAAACCATCTGAGCGACCCGTTTTTAATTCTATTAATTATGCTAAGATCAGCTTTACATTCGTTCCTAATATCTGCATTCTTTCCTCTAACATAAATTGATTTGCCACACATACGTCTGAGGGATCTCATCTCCACTGCATTCAACCTACTTTCGTTCCTCTTCTGCCAGCCTGGAGCTGGACAATTGAGTTTCTAACTTTAAATATCTTCATTCAGTGTTTTCTCAATTCCGGAGCTTTTGATTTGTTTGAAAAGCCATCATCATAATCTTCAACCGGATCTTCATTAAAGATAATGTTTAAATTCTTTAGACTTTTATTTGTCGTCACTGATTGTAAAGTAATAAAACGTTATACAGAAACAGTTAGGTACGTTTATTGCAATTTGTATTATGCTATCCATTCCCGTCTTGCAACTACATCGGTAGCTTTTATAAAGATTGTTCCACATACAATAAAATGTATTTTATAAATAACAGTAACCGAAATCAACATTCTTCTTCAAACACAGCAAAAATCAACATTGTTTCGTGACCGCCGCCACCGGCCGCGAAGTGATTAAGTAGGATTGGTCGAAACTGACATCCGAAGTGTTCTACCCCAATCGCTAGCCAGGATTTAAAATTTTAATAAATCCGACCAGTTGACAGTTGGAAGGCGATGTTCCGGTATCTTTTCTATTAAGAAGTGATATTCTTTTTCGTGTAGTTACGATATCCGACGCATCTCAGTTCACAAAAGCTTTTCGGTATAGACAGATCGATCTGTTCCGGATTCGACGAAGCCGGGAGAATTGATGAGGAGCGGATCCGCACTCGATATACTAGGAGGAACTCTGTAAGTACAATTTGTAGCTAGTTTTGGAGTGTATATTTCGAGTACCAGAATCAATCTTCATCGGCGGAGATTAAGAGGAGAATAAATTTCTTTCTTAACTCTGATTCGCGTGCGGTGGTGGAAATTCCGTCCGTCATCGTACATTTTTTGGTGCCGAAACCAGGGACCTTTATATATTCTTTCGTGTTAAATTACGAAAATCGTAAATTGTTCATCTTTGGGTTACGCTTTGAAGTGTTCCGTGAATTGAAACGATTTAATTAACCATTTGAATAGGGTGTTGTATCAATAAATCGATCTTTTTCTCAATTTTTTTTCGATATTTTTCAAATATTTTTCGGTATTTTCAAAACATGTTATTGCCACATGCAAACATTGTTATTCAACTAAACTAAACTGCGAGTGCACTATTCAACTATCAGTCATCTTGTATGGAGTGAGGCGCGTTGTTCACCGGCAGCGTCTTGGATCGAAAGTCTTGAACTAGCAGTAATATGTGACGTATGGTTGAGTCTTTTTTTTTTAAATTTTGATTACAGGATCGTGACAATTAAGGCATATTCCTAATGTCGCTTCCATAAATCATCGCCATAGCACCAGTTTTATTACACCAAAAATGAAAAAATTATTTCACGTCACGGCGTTCTCACATCTTTTCTATGAATGGCTTGTAATACCTACCCAAAATAAAATCGTCAATGTGATTTTTTACAAAGTTTGTCAATAAAAATAAAATATTTTTATAATTATGTCTGAAAACATGATGTATTGTTTTCTTCACTACTTTTTTATTGAGAATATCACTAAGACTACATGTTCCGTTTCCTTGAGTCTGATGTATGGGGTTTTTGGGTCTGGTGTATGGGTTGTGGGTCCAATTGTTGTGGAGGGAGAGAGGGAACATTGTGAGACGTGGTGAAGTGAAGGGTTGTATATGATTATTGATAGTATTATTTTGTGTCTTTAAGCTTTATGAATTTCAAGTGTTTGTAAATTAGTCATTAGTAAATTAGTTTTTTAGTCCTTATTTATGTTTAGGAGAGGATGTATATATTTGTAGGTATTGTTCAATGTATAGTTGTTTTCTGTAATATGGTTAGCAAATTCTGATGTGTGATTATTAGTGAAGCACATTTTACGTTCTTTAAAGCTAGTGATATATTGATTTGCCTGTTCGACCTTTTTATACTAACTCTAGTTTGTAAACCCTAGTGCAAACTAATTCGTGTAGATTTTTCAATTGAATTGTTTATATAGTATTGTATTTCCACAAAATATGGTGCCATGTCCTATCGGAGGTCGGCGATCATTCTGGCGATTATTAGCTTGTTGGTCTTGTGGTTAGGACTCTCGCCTCGTGATCCAAAGATCGCGGGTTCGAATATACCAGCAAGTTAGTCCTATTTTCATAGCACAAGCGTTTAGCTTAATTTGAACATAGTAAGAATATTGATGTGACACGTATTTCGTGTTCGCATCTCTATTTAAAAATAATAAAAATTATGACGGAACATACGAGTTGAGTTACACTTATGCCAGTCCTTCAAGTTACGCAGCCATCTATCTAACGTCTTCCTACGCTTTTTTTACCACCACAATATTTACGTCCAACCACAAAATTTACGCAAGAATTATTACATACAATTCAATATTTACTTCTCTTTTATAATTAAATAACGTTTTCGGTCTAGCGAATATGCCAATAATAATCACAAATGAATATACACAAAGTCTGCCCCGGGACAAATGATCTCAAAGTAGGGTAAACGAGTAATTATATTATATTAATTATAATTATTTGTCTATTTGAGTATATACATACTTATAAATACAGAGAAATAAATTAATACAATAAATTATATTCTTCAATTATATCCCCGAAAACCCTGTTAAACGGTTCGCTAAAATAATATTAGTAACTGCTCTTATGCAATTTTATTATTTAATATAACCGAGCATATAAAGAGTATCACTTTTTTATTTTGACGGTCGTGACAAACATTTCAAAAGAATAATCACAAGTTATAACTTTTCCTACTGCAACTGAAATATTATTTAAATTTCAATAATTTGGCAGTGAACATTTATTGAATCTGCAGCTTGATTTTATCAGAAATATTGAGCAATAAACGATTCGAGGAAAAGGTTATCAAAGATTTTAATAACCGGTTTGCTCCATTCGGTACGGACCGATAGGTGAAATTTTATAGATAACCCACTGATGGGTTATCTATTTAGTCAACCAGAGGTTTTTGTAAAGCTGTTTTCCTGGTTCCTTAAATAAATTTCTCATACATACTCCATGCTTGGAGTAAACCTTAGAGATAGAATTAGAAACGACAAAATTAGGCGCAGAACTAGAGTAGTGTATATCATGGATCGTGTAGCGAAGCTAAAATGACAATGGGCAGGACACGTTGCAAGACAGGATACTACAAGATGGCCTACCAGAGTTCTGAAATGGAGACCTTGGGAGAATAAAAGAGGCATCGGAAGTCCTCAAAAGAGATGGGCCGATGATATAGTCGCTGTGGGGGGAAAGAAATGGCTACAATTAGCAAACAACAGGGAAGAATGGAAAAAATAAGCATATCCATATAATAAATATCCAGCAGTGGAAAGACGAAGGTTGATGAAGAAGAAGAAGAAGACATGCTCTACCTTGTTGGTACAAGTTTAATAATCAACAAATTAATTTTTCCACCTGCTTTCGCCTCCGGCGATGAATAATTTATTGTATTATAAATGATAAAATTTTACAAACTAAACCGCGAACCGGTAAGTCTTTCATGAAGAGTTACGAAATCAAACTAAGTCGGTCAAAATGATTCACTCCATAAAACTGAAGTAAACAACTCATTAAGTTTAATTTCGACGAATTCAATTTGGACGTGGTTTTACCAAAACCATTTTAAAATTATAAAAGAACCTGGTTTTCTGGTTAATTTGTCGTTTGCCGTTATTTCGAAATGCACCGCGGGCTCTAAAGTAGAAGAAGCCCCATCTCAAGTAACGGCCGATGAATCTGGATTACAAGAAGTCTCACAAAGTACTCCGTTACAAATGCACTCTCTAAATTGTTGAAGTCTATAATTACATGCACTTCAATATATACAATTACGAATAGCTTATACAAAGTTCATAAACAGAAATAAGATTAAAAATTAATGTTCGACCAATCATCGAATAAACCTCCCAAGTTTGGAATCCTAAATATATAAATAATATCGCCAGGATCGAAAAAATACAAAATCGAATTACAAAATATTGTAACGAGGTCGTAAAAGAGATTACGAACAGAATCCTTCGTAATTATGTCGATGGCAACAATATTGAACTCTCAAGCACCTTCTGAGACACATTACCACACTCTCGTATTATCTATAACATCGGGGAACGTCTACAAACGTTTAGAAGCGACGAGAACATTATAGTAAATACTAGAATAATCTAGGAAGTTCGAAAAGTGGGCGTTATGCGCACATAGCGAGACCGACAGCTGCGCGAGTTCAGTTTGTTAACTAATAGTTATCTTTTAAATTTATTTTCATGTGAAGTAGGTACTTCATATTATTCATTTTCCATATATACCTTTTTAAATATTTTGATTATCTATACTTCGATTTTTCAATTTTATTTTTGTTATCCTGACGAAGAAGCCATTCGCTTCGAAACAAGTTGAATTTTTTTCAATAAAAAAATGGTGTTTATAAAGTTATTTTATATAAATTAGTATTATTTTTATTTATTTATTATTAGTACAGACAGCTGGTTGAATAGAATTTGAGATTTTTTACTTTATGAATTTGATTATTTACAAATACAATTTTGCTTTTTAAATTTTTGATTTTTAATTGAGAGAAGAGTAGCTTGTTGGTCTTATGGTTAGGACGCTGGCCTCGTGATCCAAAGGTCGCGGGTTCGAACCTCACTCCAGACTAGCAAGTTAGTCCTATTTTCATAGCACAAGCGTTTAGCTTAGTTTGAAAATAGTAAGAATATTGATGTGACACGTATTCCGTGTTCATGTTCCGTGCTATTTAAAAAAATATATATCTATATATTTTTTTTATATGTGTTGTTGTATCCTGACGAAGGTACGTTAGCTCAGAAACACGTCTGTTGTTTCAATAAATAATTGGTGAAAACAAAGCATTTTCTTATTAATTATACAAATAAGTCTAGTTATTTCAATGAATCCCAAATAAAATAAAACCCCTTAAAATTCTCAAGGTGCAGTGAAGCTGTTATAATGCATGTTGCACAGACTCGGCTGTTACCGTAAAGCGGGACGAATGCGTCTCTCATCTTGCCTGATTACTTTTCACGGCATGTACGAGTATACGCGAGTATGTGGAGGCTGTATAATGACTCATGGGATTCTGTAATTCAGAATTATCTAATTTAGTGTCTCCAAAGCGAGTCAAAAATAACAAATTCTTATCAATTCATCTTTTGAGGTAAACGTATTTCGCACCTTGAGTGAAAGACCAAAGGTGGTATACCAAAGGTGACCTTTCTAAAATATGCATTCTGAGATAATGGGGTTTAATTTTATGTTTCTCGCATTTCAGAAAGTAGGTATCGTACATAAGCAATAATTTTCATAATTCTCGTTTTAAAAGGGATATTCTTGCAAAACAAAACACTCGTTTTAAAAGGGATATTCTTGCACTCCACTTAGAGAAAAAATTTAACAAATGCAAATTATCACTTTTCATTGTAAAACGAAAACGGTAAGTCACACGAAGGTAATCTTTTGGTAAGTTGTAGAACTAGATGAACCTATTTAAATATGACATTTACAACTCAAAAGCTTTTTTCCAAAGGCGATTGTAAGTAATATTTCTTTTTTCAATAATAATAACATTGGATAATTTATGTACTCAGTGCCATTTTTGTAAATTACAACACTTCTTCCTCTTCTTCTTCCTCAGCCTTCATCTCTCTCCTGCTGGATATGGGCTTCTTCCATACCCTCCCATTCTTCCTTGTTATTTGCTAGTTGTAGCTATTTCTTCCTCCCACGGCAGCTATATCGTCAGCCCATCTCTTTCGAGGTCTTCCGACGCCTCTTTTTATTTTCCAAGGTCTTCATTTCAGAACTCTGGGAGTCCATCTTGTAGCATTTTTCCTTGCAATATGCCCTGTCCATTGCTATTTTAGCTTCGATACACCATCCAAGATATCCACAAATCTAGTTCTGCGCCTAATTTCATCATTTTTAAATCTAACTCTTAGGGTTACGCCAAGCATGGACCTCTCCATGGATCGTTGTGTGCATTAGAGTTTTTCTACACTTTTCTAAGTAAGGGCCATCGCCCCCAATCCATACGTCATCACTAGCAGCTCTAGTCCAATACTACTAGACCACATTTAATATAAAATATAATGATATATTTAGAAAAATGTTTTCAGATTTTTTAAATAATGTTTTTGATTCAAAGAGAACTCGCTTTGCCTGTCACCGCAATAGCTCTTTCACTGAATATAGTCTTCTGGTAAGGGCTGATCGGTTCTGCAACTCTTACTGCAGCTGAAATAGAGACTAATCTGAGAGTTCGGCATCTATCGTTCAAATTGTCCGGGATGCAGACGAAGTCGCCTTGCGCATCAACTTACACAATTTAATTTATCTATCTGGGAAACGGAGCCCATGAGGTTCATGGGTTATGTTTCTTCCCATAAAAGTGTAATGTTTCTTGTCATGTTATGACCTTTTTTTAATGAAGACTCGAAGATCGCATCTCAACAAATTTTTGATACACCGTAACTACCATTAATGTCTACTTTAATGATGATGTTAGATGCTAGATTCATCAAATTACCTCGTGGATGCCGCAATCTTCAATGATAAGGAGATGAACGGATATAGAAAAGATTAATAGTGTAATTGATGTTTTTATCGTGAAATTAAACACATACAAATAAGGAAATGAGCCAGTCTTCTTACTATGATGAACCTGTGCCAAGATGAGCAGCTAACAACAATGATATTATAAACTGTAGATACGTTACAAGCGTGAAATCATGGCAGGTCAAAAATAAGGTAATTGCCTTACTTGCATTCGTTACCGAACGGACCTTTTTTGTGAACGGACGCGACGGTACGCCGAAAAAAGAGTCCCGGGGAAAAAGGAACAGAGTATCGTACACTATTGTAAGAATGAGTATGTTATTTTAGTCACCGTGACTTCAAATTACCAGATTTTTCTGCATTTGCTACATTTGAAATCAGGATAGTATAAGAATAACGTGTCTATTTATAATGCATCAATGGCTAACAACATAAATAAGGAGAACGTACTCGTACTATTTACAATTAATTAATTGCTTGGATATTGTAGATATGCTCCAAAGACAAGTACGTATTATTATTTCGTATAATAGCAAATAAAAGAACAAGAATAATCTTTTTGTAAAAAAGCTAAAATATGTAACAAGTTTTTTAAAATTATGCATATGTTCGCATGTATGAAATAATAGAGTTCTATGAGCACATACATAAACTAAAAACTGTATTGTACAGTTGGATACTTGGCACCCAGATTTTTTTCGATTCCTTAAGAGTTTACGGAACTCTGAATACTCTACATGAAGCAAACCGCCTAATTCTACTACTATAAACAAATAATACTTTATTCCAGCATGCGAGGAGGTTCGTGCAGTCCCACATATTCCATATAAGAATAGGTTCATGCATTAAATCAATCAATAAATATATATAAAAACTTACTCATAAAACCAAGTTTTTAGAATACTCCCTTTCGCTTTGAATCACGTTTCGTGTCTATCTATACACGCGTCGGGCTAATTACTCATATAGAATAATTCCAATTTGAAAAAACCATTAAAATTTCTAAAAATCCAAAATTATACTATAGTTATTAATTTTTTAAAACGGTAATTTGTTAGATCATTTTAATCGTCGCCACGAGATCACGGGAAAAAGGTTAAAAATCGACCCAAAGTTTTTTCGTCAGACAAGCAAGCGAGCAAGCAGACGCTACGAGTTAAAAGAAAGGGAGTAAAAAAAACAGTGGTGTATTATTTATTACCTTGTTGAATTATTCGTATTCGTGTTCGCCGAATAGTAGGCTTGATATTCGTATTCGTATTCGTATTCGTGAAAGTAGTATGTGTTGCATCACTAGAGTCTACACTAGGGTTGTCAACTATACTGTTAAAAACAGTGTCGTACTGATTTTCACTACATTATACTTTTTACTGTTGAACAAAAATAAAGTATACAAAATACTGTTTTCACACTTTAAGTTTCAGACTTAGACGTTCACACAATTTTTTTTTAATTTAGTCAGAGGGCGTTCAGTGCAGCGCAGCCACAAACAAATCACAACAATGGAGTTTCAGAACGAATCAGAAGACAGAGATTTTCTTGAAATGAGTACTGGCCAAAAGTGGAGCCATTTATTAGTAAACACCTGGGAAGAATTTAAAAATATTACTAAAATTGTCTCGTATCTACTTTCTGTTACTACTACCGTCTACTACGCCACCTCGGCATTTACTGAAAGAATTTTTCAGTAATGAATGCAAAGTGGCGGGAGGATAGAACGAGAGCAACTATTAATTTAATAAAAAAATGAGCTCCTCATTTATTTTAATTTTAGTTATAATTGTGGTGAGGCGTATGAAGTTTGTAAATTAATAAGTTGTGCGAGAAGCTCTAAAAAATATGTATTTAAAACATTAAATAAATGAAATACTGTTCATTTTTCTAAAATACTGTTTAATATTCTTCTTAGACCTAAATATACTTTATTTCTTGTAAAAAAAGTTGGCAACCCTAGTCTAAACTGACTTCTATAAAATGGACACCAATGGACAATGCACTTGAAATGTTAATACTTTCAGGAAGAGCGTTACACGCGACGTTTCGATGCTGTCCTGCCGGTCCTGCTCAAGAGGCGATAATTTTGGTTTACGGGCCGCACCTCTGGTGACAGCCGCCGGTCCATTAGCAAACGCCTCGCGGCCGACCTCGTCAATTCAGATTACGAATGTAGAACAGATCCTAAAGCTCGCTGTTGGGCAACTCCGGTCGTCACTTTTACTTCCCCGCCCGCCCCGCAGCGTGTGTGCGCGTGTGTGAGCAACACCGCCGCTCAATGCCGATTCCTGACCTTTCGGCAATCGCCGTTGAATTGATTAAGCCGAGGTGATGCGCTTTTTGGAGGTTCTAGCCTTCGCAGCTCAGCCCGCTGGAGGCGCGGGTTGTATCACGAGGAGTCTTCCACCGTTCACCAGAATGTTACTCGCCTGTGGACCTACGTGTGTACACAGGTTACACCGTATCCATCGCACCGCCTTCACTTTCATACTTCTGATAGGACCATCTGTAATATCTGATCATGCCAGATTGTATATTTTCTTTAATATCCTCTCTTCGGTCACGCATTACCTCGCTTCTCGACATTCGATTGACTCTTCCGCACTCAGATTCTCATTGACGCCTAATTTGATTAAATACAGATTGTATATTTACTTTAATATCCTCTCTTCGGTAATACATTTCTACGTTTCTCGACATTCGATTGACTCTTCTGCACTCAGATTCACATTGACGCTTAATTTCATTAAATACAATACCCAATGCAACAATATCCATCACTAACGCTAGCAGATGGCAACACAAATATTCTTTTGCTCTCCTGTGAAGTTCGAAATAATCACTAAACCCTCTTTTGGCTGAGGACCCTCGATATATAGATCTTTCACTCATTTCAGATTAATTTCATTCTGTTTTTGCCAATGCACCGCTAGTGTTCGTTGTATTCAGAGTATCATTCGTTTTACTTCCCGTAAACTTCAACCTTTCGGTAAACATCCAATTCATCGACTTGTTCTAAGCGTTTATTACCATCTGGTTAAATACCATTTAATCACTTTCGAATGTCAGCAATCATCGGACATTCTAGTCACCAGGTAACTACTATAACATAAACACTGCTTCACTTACAAGTAAGCAGGAAATAATGTAAAATTCTTAACATATTTTCAAAATATGTATAAAGTAAAAATACTTTTCCATTGAACTTTCTCTGAGTAATAAAGAGCACGGAGCGTGCTTCTGATTGGATTAACATTTTATTAAAACATTAATCATGAAATGCCTTTAGTCACGAAGAGGAAATTTCATTCACTTTTCGTGCAACAATATGGATATTTTCATGTAATTTTTCAAAATAAATCGTTGCGTTTCTCGTAATAACAACCAACATAATTAATTGCATCTTCTTCATTCCTTACCTAACTCTCTTACTCACCTCGGCTGCTGCTGGATCTTCGGATGATATTCCCCTTTTGCTCCAAAATATATAGAAACTTAAACATTAATTGTGTTGAAATAAAAAAACTTTCTTTTTTCAAAAATGTATTTAAAAGCTAAAATCTGACTTAGTCGGAATCATAAACATAAATACAAATAATAGTTCAAAAGAATTTCGCAATAGGAAACTTAGTTTATACATAAAAAAAGGTTTTTGAGACATCCAGCTAAGTATCGAATACCTATATAATAATATAGTTAAACATTTCCGATACAATTTTATAAAAATACAATAAGAACATAACACAGCTTCACCACGCGACTTTTCGCAATATTCTGTTTCGCTCATTCGTCCTGACATTCCTCTTCGCACATCCCATCGATACTATTAATAATATTACCTACTAAATATACATGGTTCGCACCAATAAATAAATAAATACAATTTTTACAAAGTAATACAGGAGTCTATTCAAAATTTAAACATGAAACGATGAACTAGTTTTGTTAACTATGGAACAACTGTCGCCCATGCGTCACGACTACATGACGCGACATTAGCGGACAATGCGGCTGGCGCTGGAG
>JADDOH010010791.1:0-51137 GCA_016648135.1 Agrypnia vestita
AGTTGATCTTTTTCATATGACTTTTAAAAATGTTCTCTGAACTAACCAATAAAACATTTCAATTGTATCATAATGTTGTAATAAATATTGTGACTCCATGGACAATTTTTATTCTTTAATCATTTTTCAGTAACTAATGTGAGAAAGAACTTTGTTTTTATTAAATTAGTAAGTTAAATAAACGAATTGTAATACGGAACTAAAAAGTTATCTTTATATCATAAAATCTAATTTTCCAAGGATTGAAAACCTTTAATTTCGGTTCTCTCCATATTATGATTTATGGAGATATAATATTATAGCTTCAAGCTATCGATATGAATGTTGATTTTAAGATTTGCTATCAACTTTTCCAAAGTTATATAAATAAAATAAAATATTTATTTGAGAGGAGAGACGTTAGTAGGAATTAATAGGTAACAAATGTTTTGATAACCGTTCTGTACTAATAACAGTCCGAAGGAGCATAAGTTTTATTCGTTAAATAAGAAGAAAAAGAAAACGGGGAAAAAATTACTAATTGTAACACTTGCACCGAAATATTGATCTTTGACTGATGATGATTTGTTTCGAGATATTCTAATAAAAACATTACACGGACGTAAATAATAAAGGTCTACGCCCTCAGTCTATTTATGGCTGTTTGGAGAAGCATCAGAATGCGCTACAATATCAAAAGTGTTAGAGAAGTACAAGTTTGCATTCTCGAACCTCACTCCAGACTAGCAAGTTAGTCCTATTTTCATAGCACAAGCGTTTAGCTTATTTTGAAAATAGTAAGAATATTGATGTGACGTATTCCGTGTTCGCATCTCTATTTTTTATAAAAAAAATTAAAATTACAAAATTTCAAAAATTAAGATAAAGATATTTATTTATTAATTTATTTATTTAATATTCATGGAAGACCAACAGCACAACAAACAAGCATAGAAAACATTGATATAGTATAGATGGCCAATTACAGGTCTCCACATTTAGAAATATGTTAGTAATGATAAATATTTATGAGGCATGTTAAAAAATAATACAAAAAGAATGAACAACAGAAAAAGAGACTTAATTATTAAATAGGTAATTATTAAGTAAGTATATTATAGATGTTTCATAGAGACGAAACTATTTTTTTGTTATATGGGAAAATAGGTATAGAAGTCTTTTATAGGGCGTACGACCTATCGAACGGCCGGCTTAAGATATCACTTTACACAATGTAACTTTCACCGATTCCACGCACGAAAGACCACTACATCTTTCAATTTTTTGGAAGTTGTATATACATATTTAAATTTGCGCACTGTTCCGTATGTGAGTTGTATTTTACTACCGTTCACATGTTGTCGTCGTTGATAATGAGATATCTATATTTTTTATTAAAGTTTTTTAGCAATATTCTTTTTGTAATATGCATATGACATTCGCCTGAAATTTATTTCAATTTTCAATTTATTTTTGTACTAGCTTTTTATATATTCAGAATATTTTAAATTCAAAATTTTCTAAATAATAAATCTTGATTAGTGACGCCCTACTGAGGATAAAATCCAGTGTTGTGTTCTTGAAAATTTTGAACATATTCAAAATATTCTGAATTTTAAAAATAATTTTATAAAATGATGATAGAAATGATCCATCCATTTCTTTTTGTATGCTAAAAATAAAATAAAATACTCGGATATATTAATCGATTTTTTGACGCACTGCAAGTCTCAAATGATTATTTTGGGGGTGGTTTACAGCTTACAGACAAAATAAACAAATGACTTTTTTAAGTACCGAACCCCTAAATTTAATTTAAGTTATATGCTAAGCATACTGATGCCATATGGTAAGAAATGGATCACTATACAGTCCAGGATCATGAATGAATAAATTATAAACCCTTCAACAAAACTTCGGGACTTGTTATGTATAGTTTTTTGTAACGATACCGGGAAAATTATGTAAAGTGCACGGCCGCAAATGTTTGAAGGAATAGTGGTGATATTACAAACTAGCTTTGACCCGTCAAAAATAACGGTACTTTTGCATACCGGTTCTTAAAGAATAAGTATTCACTTATTTATAACCGACACCCACGAAATAGTAATGACTAGTTTTATCAAAACTTTTGAACGTTTTTTTTATAATTTTCCTGCCGGCAGTTAAATGTACTACTCTAAACCCTGGCAATCGGGCGGAACATGAAATGGTTCGCGCCTTTGCTAATTCCTATGTGTACTGTATTTTTGACGATGGATAGCACAGGCTTGACGCCCCATCTCTTGCCGTTTAATTTGTTTTTTCAGTCGCGAATTCGAACGAAATTACGCACGTTATACGAAGTTACGGGGACAGGCAGACAGACGAACGGACGGACGGACAAACAACTAAATTATTATGCTTGTGTTTGATTGTGATGATAAAATTAAACACCTACCATTATCTACTGGGGTAGATATTATTCAAAGGACAAACATTAAGGGGTTACATCGCTTTGAGGCATCAAAAATACATTCAAATTCAAATTATTTTTTCGCGTAATTGTTGCGCATACAACATTTGTTTTGTTTTAATTATTTACGACACATTGGTTAATATTTTTCATCAACAAATTATTTTCAAAATTTTAAAATGGCGGAGTTATGTGCAGTCCCGCAAAGGTCCTTCTCCGTAACGCACACAGCTGGTGGATAATACAATTATGTCGGTCGCCAAGATTTGACTGTAGTGACAAAATAATTATTTTCTTGGATGAACTAATTAATGTTTATAATTTAGCATATCAAAAAATCAGTTTTTGTGCAAATGAGAGTAATTTCATTTAAAAATAATTTTCATTTTTTTTCCAAAAAAATCTATGCTATGAATTCATTTGCATTTTACCAAAAAAATCGTTGCTTTATCCCGGATAATTTTATGAGTAAGATATTTGCAAAATTGGAACAAAATCTTCCATTTTCCACCAGGAATTTTGAGAAAAATGCGTATTTGACTTGTATTAAAGCGAATACATTTTAATATTCCATATAAGTTAGTGTATCGTTCAAAGTTCTACTGAAAATAAGTAAAAAATTATTTTAAAAAATGCAAACTTTAATGTCGCTTATCTCCGTATCTATCGATAATTCACCCAAAGTGTAAAGAATTTTTTCTATTCAAAATTGCACGAAGGAGACTCCCCCGAAGTTTTCGCTACTAGCTACGGCTAAATCCAAGATAATGGTCCCATTGCACATACAACAATGATTATTTCACTATATTATTGAATGTGCTAATAACAAAATGAAAGATAATTTACGTTTAAAAAGTAAGTATTAAACAAGATATTACACTTTAAATTTTCGAGAAATGCACTGCATATTTTGACATTTCGTAGGCAAAAATGAGGTTAGGTTAGGTTATTAGGTTTGGTTAGGCTAGGTTATTAGGTTTGGTTTGTTTAATTTAGATTACGATTATTTTAGTTAGATTAAATGCACAGGACATTAAATTATATAGTGAAATACTTATTTTCATTGTATGAACAACGGGACCATATTCTTGGATTATTCCCTAGCTACGAGTCACCGAATATATTGATAACGATTCAGAAATGTCTGTGTGACTGACCCTTTTAGTCTAAGAGCCCGCGACGCCCAGACCTTCGTTATATTATAAAAGCTGAAAATTCTTCTATAGATGTCTCCTATACAGGTATAAGCAAACCCAGCCTATACAACCTGGGTCGCGGTGGCTTTGGCAGGTAACAGGTAGTAAAGGTGAGTAAAATTGTGTTTCAAATTTGTGATAGTATAAAACTTAGTTTTCATATATTTTAACTTACAATCATATTAGAAACCGCCTCGTCTATTGGCGGACACTTCGGGCGGTAACAACCCCTTTCCAGACACCCTTACAGTATGATTATTTATAAATCTACTTTCGTCATAGTATAAAATCTGGCTTTTATATATGTTATTCAGAAAACTATACGAATAATGTTTCCACAATCCCCAGTCACTTGATGCTTCCCCTATCTTCCCAGGCGCATTGAAGTCTACTCCAGGCGTGCGCGCGATGAATATACATGTACGTTGGTGCAAGTGAAATAGCGCGATCTATACTCAAAATTTATCAAGAAAATTAATCATGTAGATTTATAACGGATTAAAATTGTAAATTTAAAAAAAATAATGTAAAAAAAATTTCATATCAACAAATTAAGAAATCAACAATGTAATAATGCGATTCATTATGCTATTAACTTTTGCAATTATAATTAAATTTTGTATTCAACTAAAATTTGAATTTTTTCAAGTGAATTTTATGAAATCAAGTTGTGATTTAAGAAAGTTGTTAAAAAATATCCATCGATAATTTTTTTAAAGTATTGTGCAGAAAATAATAAGAAAAATCGGCAGTCGATGATAAAATTCTTGAAGTTTAAAGTTAAGGAGATAAATTTGTATGTATGTTGGTTTTATTATAAGGAGAGAAAATAAATTAGATCGTAATGAAATCAATGGAAAAAGAATTAAATTATACTTTTAATTATAGCCATTACAAAACAAAGTAAAAAATGTATTGTTAAATTTAATTTTTTTTTAATTATTTCCATCGTCATCGTCGGTATTTCCATTATCTTCATCACTACTCCATTCTGTGGATTCGTCCTCATCAATGTCACTATCTTCAACAGCTTCTGTAATAATTAAAGCAAGTTGCTGATGCGCAGAAAGAGATCGCCGTGGACCGATCATGCTATTTCACTCGCACCAACGTACATGTATATTCATCGCGCGCACGCCTGGAGTAGACTTCAATGTGCCTGGGAAGATAGGGAAACCATCGAAAGTGACTGGGGATTGTGGAAACATTATTCGTATAGTTTTCTGAATAACATATATAAAAGCCAGATTTTATACTATGACGAAAGTAGATTTATAAATAATCATACTGTAAGGGTGTCTGGAAAGGGGTTGTTACCGCCCGAAGTGTCCGCCAATAGACGAGGCGGTTTCTAATATGATTGTAAGTTAAAATATATGAAAACTATGTTTTATACTATCACAAATTTGAAACACAATTTTACTCACCTTTACTACCTGTTACCTGCCAAAGCCACCGCGACCCAGGTTGTATAGGCTGGGTTTGCTTATACCTGTGTAAGAGACATGTATAGAAGAATTTTCAGCTTTTATAATATAACGAAGGTCTGGGCGTCGCGGGCTCTCAGTCTATTTGGGCTGTTCTCCAGACAGGAATGTCTCAGCGCAAGAGCTCCTTTACGAAATGTGCGGTAATTATGTAGGTGCATATGAATATGTACCGCGTGAATTATTGTTGACAGGAATAGTCGCTCGCAGCAAATGTCAACGGCGCAGTACAGTCGGCCAAGCTCAATCACCTTTTGCTCTATGCCGCTAGATCTGTGCCAGATCACATATACCGCCACCTCAGCACTTCCTTGATCGGTTCCAAGAAGAGTTCGGTTTCGTCTTGTTATTCTGTCAGATTTAGAATTACATCTCACCTGGTGGGTGAAATGTGAATTTTGTCTTCGGAACAGTAGACTTACATTATCTCGGCTTATTAGTGGCATACTAATGAGCATGCCACCAATCAGCATGCCCTAACAACTGTACACACTTGCTCATTATTCGCATGCTTATTTTAAGCATGCTCGTAAATAAGCATGCTCAAAATATTCAAAATTCGGCTATAAAATTAATAAATAAAGTGCTACTAAAGATATACAGGAACTCTTCAAGAAACAAGGCTCTATGCCAATTAATGCTATCTTGTGGTACAAACTAATTACACGATATCATGAAGATGGGACATATAAGCATAGATTGATTCATAAACATAGTACCAGATTTACGGTTAAAGAAGGACTACGAATACCGAAGGTCATAAATAAATATGGACAAAGAACATTAAAATATGTCATACCAAAAATATTAAATAAAATCCCATGTCGTGTCAAAATGGATATTAATAAAAAAGGGCAAAATACAGAATTAATGAATATGTTATTAAATAAAAGAGACTTATTTTGATTTTGGTAATATTTGTATTTTTTCTTGTATTGTTGTATAGTATTGTTGATTTGTATTTGAGTTTATAAGATCTATTGTAATTAATTAATATGAATGTATTTCTGGTAAATACAATTTATTTATATATATGTATTGATGCACCTACAGACACAAATATCAATGTGATGTTTTGTGGGTCTGAGATGTAAAAAAAAAAAAAAATAATAAATAAATAAAAAAAAATATAAAAAAAAGATAACAATCAAACACACATGCTTATTAGTGGCATGCTCTTGTCATAGAATAGAGACGCTCTTGTTCAAAATGGAATCTTTGCCGACTGAAATAGAAAGTTCAAGTGAACCAATAAATTAAAACAGTTCCCGAGTTTCCATCCGCACATTTTTGATTTTAGTTTTTATAATTTTTATTGTAAGATTTGAATCATTCATGCCTTTTAATAAAGTTTCATAAACATTATTTTTACACAACGGTGACCGAGTATTCCACTATTCCACAGACATTCGTGATTCCTATAATAAGTCACGAAAAGTAATGTTTAAAAGCCAATGTTTAAACGCCATGTTTAAACGCGCCATATTTGTTTCATCTGTCGCGGACTGAGAAGACCGCATTGATAATACTAGCCACGAAGCCCGCGAACGACATAAGCACGCTCATAATAAGCAAACCTGTTCACACATGCTCAAATGATACCACTTCTCATGGTGAATGAAGTGGCATGTTCATTACTAGCAATGTGCGTACACATGCCACTAATAAGCAAGGCCTAAAGAAGGTCGATACTGCGCATGCTCACGTGCCACTAATAAGAAAACATGATATACTGGTACATTACAAAATATACCGTTGTATAAGTAATATAAAACATTAATACTGTAACGAGCCTAAAAAGAATTACGCACTCCTATCAAGTGTCAAATTAAAGTTGTCACAACACTATCGAAGAATCGGGAACGGTCTACAAGGTTCTATGGCTTTCGGGAGGCATCTGAAACATTCGGGAAATATCTATAAGAATCTAGAAGATCTCCTAAACATTGGAAAGGTCTAGGATGTTCGATACCTCGATATACGGATATAAATACGGAGCCAGGTCGCGCGCGAGCGTAGAAATGCGCGCGAGCAGTTGTTGTTGTTGAAAGCGCTTGACAGGCGATAACAAAAGCGAAGCGAGCCGCGGGCCGCGAGGCCAAGGCGGCCAATCGTGCGATAAAATCGTACGAATATTCTAGTGAAGTTCCTACTTACGTAGCAAAATAAACCGAAGCGAATAATACGTGCGAAAACTGGATGAAGTGTTCTAGTGAATGTTAAATAAAGTATTGAAGCGATAATATTGTGCGTATTTACCCGTGATAAATTACTACGTGAAATTTCGTTGTGATAAACGTGAAAACTTTGAATTTACGCTTGAAAAATACATTACGAAATAGCGTAATTTAAAAAATAGCATTGAGTTTAATAATGTCAAGTTGCTTTGTACATTGAATAGCTATTTAATCAGTAATTAATAAATCTATAATTAAATTCCAGCGTTTTCATTCATTCCTCCCACAGCCACGACACGTGATATACTAACTACAACCCGTCAAATGACGTACTTTTTTTATATTTCGGCCGCCAGTTAAGACTGTGAGAACACCGCTATCTAGAGTACTGTAACGTCTTAAAAGTGATAGTGATGGATGTTATTAAATAGAAAATAATGCTTTTATGCTCCTCATTATTATTTGAGCCATCTGATAGCTTTAGTGACGGACATTGTTACATAGAGAATTATACGTTTTTTGTACTTCATTTTATACACCTCATAAATATCCGTACCATCTAGTAGAATATTATATTTTGATTAATGATTTTGACCAATGACATGCAATGATATAAGTTATGGATGTTATTAGTAGATTTCTATCTACACCAAAAAAATCTGTACCTAAAATAATGTTTTTATAAGAAGTGTTACCGAATTTTTGATAAAATTACGCTTTATTTGTGAAATTACTATTATTCACAACATACCTGATACCTAGTTCACTGTTCGAAGAATATGTTTTCTTCTGTATGAAGGTTTGAACTTTGTGGTGACATTATTATTAAAATAAAACACAAATCACTTTGTTTTCACCACTTTATTAGATTAAACAATCTACATGTTTCGAGAACAATATTATCTTCTTCAGGATTGTTGGCGTACTAAAAATTAAAAAACTTAAACATGCAAATGTGTTACGGTGAAGGGGTGGGTGAGGGGAGGGGGTGGGGGTCAGAGGTGTTAATTATTATGGAATGTCATCTGGAGAGGATGGAAAAATATTCAATGGTGGGTTATGCAAAAATTTTGTCCGTGTATTCATTATATTAGAATAAATATTACCATTTTTCTTAATTTCAAGTATTTCTAGATTATTTATTTGTGGGATCTTATACTAACATGTAAAAATTTTAAACCTGCATTAATATTAAATGTATGGTCATATTCAATTAAATGTTTTGCAAAATCAGACTCAACATTGCTAGTTAAAGCTTTGAACTTGAAATTATTTTGCATAACCCACTTTTGAATATTTTTCCATCCTCTCCAGATGACATTCCATTAATAATTAACACCTCTGACCCCCCCCCCCCCACCTCTTCGTCGTAACACATTTTCATGGTTGAACTTTTTCAATTTTTAGTATAACAACAACCATGAAGAAGAAAAGAATGTTCTCGAAACATGTAGATTGTTTCATCTAATAAAGTGGTGGAAAAGTGATTTGTGTTTTATTTTAAAACCTAGTTCATAATAAATAATTAAAACAAATTAAATGAATTACTTTACCATATACAAATTTTACTATATTTTTAATGAAAATGATGAAAAAATTTTCAATTAAATCAAATCGTCTTTTGAAAACAAATCTTTTTTTTATCTTAACTAGGGTTAAAAATTTAAGATAGGTACAAATATCGAATAAAGTTAGCTAAATTAGAAATTTTGAAAGATTGAAAAAGAATCAAATATAATTTTATTTATTTTATTATAAATAATCAAATCCTTTTTTCAAATATTAGGTCCTTACATATGAAATTGACGTTTTACCGTACTGGCAAATTTGATCTCAAATATCTTCTCTTTGGTTAGGAATTCCAAATCCAAATTTTTACAGCTATTTACTCATGTATTTGTGTTTTGAAAATTATAATTCATTTGTTTTTTCCTCAATTGTTTTTTTCTTTGCGAGACTCAGTTTACAAAATGAAAAACTTGAAATATCGCGTTATTTACGAGTACGAGTTCCACCGTGGCACCAGTGCTGCAGAAACGGCTCGAAGGATTAATGATGTGTATGGCGACGGTGCCGCAAAAGAAAACACAGTGCGTTTTTGGTTCCAACGTTTTCGTTCTGGAAATTTCGACCTGCAGAACAAGCCCCGTGGACGGCCGGAGACCAAAGTTGATAATGAAGAATTGAAGGCTATTGTGGAAGCGGAATCCATCGCAAACCACATCCGAGTTAGCTACAGGCTGCGGTGTTAGTGATAAAACTGTTTTAATCCACTTGAAGCAAATTGGTAAGGTGAAAAAGCTTGAAAGGTGGGTACCTCACGAATTGAGTGAAGCAAATCAACAAACGCGAGTTACTTGTGAGCGTTTGGTGGACTAGTGCTGGTGTCGTTCACTACAGCTTTCTTAAATCTGGCCAGACGATTACGGCAGATGTCTATTGTCAGCAACTGCAAACCATGATGGAAAAGCTAGCTGCTAAACAACCGAGGCTGGTTAATCGCTCTAGGCCACTGCTGCTTCATGATAACGCTAGACCACACACTGCACAACAGACGGCTACCAAATTAGAGGAGCTTCAATTGGAATGTCTAAGACATCCACCGTACTCTCCGGACCTTGCCCCAACAGATTACCATTTTTTTCGAAATTTGGATAACTTCTTGCAAAGGAAAAAATTCAACTCCGATGGGGCAGTCCAAACCGCCTTCAAAGATTTTATTGATTCCCTTCCGAATGGTTTTTTTAGTAAAGGGATCGATGAACTACCTATGAGATGGCAAAAGTGCATAGATAGCAATGGTACATACTTTGATTAAATAAATATATTATAATAAAAAAAAATCGACTTTATGTTCCTCCCATACTAAACGTCAATTTCATATGTAAGGACCTAATAGTAACCTTTTAAATTTGTTGTTACATTAGTTATTTTAACTCCCATATATTTATTTTTTTATTTCTGTTTATGTCTATACTTCCAAATTTTAGTATAGGTACGTTGTATCCTGGTGGAGAGACCAACATGCTGATAATTCAATAAATAGTGTTTTTTCACAAGGCGTTTTCTTTTTATTAATATAAAATTATTTAATTTTTCTCTGATTATTGTCTTAGTTATATTATTATACTCTCAATTTGTTTATGTCAGATGATTTGAATAAGGAAATGTCACATTTTTTTAACGGAATACAATAATTTTTATTTTGGTCTAAAAATACGTATATGTTTTTTTTTAATTTATATTAAGAGTATATTAAGATGAATTTCACTTAAGTCACAATTGTATGGTACCCAGATGTACAAATACTACGGCACTACACCAAACACGCTAATTGATACGTCACGTCAGCGTCACGACCAATCATGTGCGTTTTAATGAGTCGTATTTTTAAGGATTTTTACATTAAATATTATAAATGAAATTATTACCCCACATTATCCATACTGAGAATATAATTAATATTTATGAATCTATTTCATATATTTTCATCGGTATTTTTAATATGTGAAATTTCCCTATTGTACATTTATTTAAAATATACATAATGCAAACGATCTCTTTCACTAAACTCGAGATTTTTGTCTTGTAAAATGAATAGCACATTGCATAAAAAAATATTGTTTTATTAAGATACCATATTATAACAAATTAGATTATTATTTAGTGTTCAGAGTGCAATTTTATTTTTTCAGAAATTCCCTGAGAATGGTGAGCTAATACAACATGTCGGCCCCAACCAGAAAAGTGCTAGCAGGATCTATTCATCGCGTCAGAGAATTCGAATTAGAAAAGGTATATAAACTATTTTTTTATTATTATTAATCTTAAAATATTGTCTTCTCTTCTTCTTCATCAGCCTTCGTCTTTCCACTGCTGGATATAGGTCTCTTCCTTATTTTTCCATTCTTCCCTATTGTTGGCTAATTGTAGCCATTTCTTTCCCCCCCAGCGACAATATCATCGGCCCATCTCTATTGAGGTCTTCCGATGCCTCTTTTATTTTCCCAAGGTCTCCATTTCAGAACGTGTCCTGCCCATTGCCATTTTAGCTTCGCTACACGATCCATGATATCCACTACTCTAGTTCTGCGCCTAATTTCGTCGTTTCTAATTCTATCTCTTAGGCTTACTCCAAGCATGGATCTCTCCATGGATGGTTGCGTGCATTTGAGCTTTTCTACCTTTTCTTTGTAAGGGCCATAGTCTCCAGTCCATACGTCATCACTGGCAGTATGCATGATTCAAAGGCTTTTCTTTTTAGGCTAATTGGGATCTCTTTATTCTCGAAGATATGTTTGAGTTTGCCAAAAGCAGCCCAGCTCATTCCTATACGTCTTGGCAATTCTGCTGTTTGGTTATCTTTGTTCATTTTTATCTTGTGTCCTAGGTATATATATTCATCTACTATTTCAATATTATTATCATTGATAGTGATGACTTTGTAAAATAATGTACACATAAATATATACAAGGTTTGAACAAAAATTAGAAAGGTTTTTCGATACCCTCCTTTTGCTCCCTTTCTTTTAACTCGTAGCCCGGCATTGCAGTGCAGTATTTTCAGAATGCGGTCGAAATATTTATTCAATTAAAATAAATAACTTTTCCCAGAGACGCAAGATGTTATTTTGCAAATATCAGTTGCCATTCTATTTATTTCTATATTCTATGAACCTTTCTTTTCGTAACGTACCTACCAAATCTCGGACTGTAGTAGTAGTATTGCGTTTGAAGCATTTGCTGATTAAAAATGGGACCTCCAATGTCTAGTGTGTGGCAATATTTCACAAAAATTTATGAAAAAACGCAAGCTGCAAAAAATGCTTTAAAACTGTGCAGTTTTAAAGCAATTGGCGTGCGGCGAGTTTGGAACTAAAATCCGCCCCGCCCGTACCCGGCGGTAACCCCTCGCCCTGTCATTCAGTTCATTCTCGTCTTTGAGCGCGAGCTGTGTCATCTTGATTACCAATATACACTGAATTATTATGTCCAAAACATCCAAAACAGTCCGGGATGGCGCAAGAACAATTGCCAATGAAGTATTAAAGTTTTGCGAAACTGAAAAAGCAAATAATGGACCGATATTACCGTTTGACAGTTTGACAGATAGAGCGGCCGTCGCGGAGCGCGCTGTTACCCGACAGAATTTCTATTGAAGGCTCTGACACTGGTCATCGGACATTCATTGTGTATGTATTGTGTAATAAATTTACACCCTGGCAACTTCTGTTACGCGACAGTGACGCCCTCCTTCGCACGCCAAGTTATAGTGGTACGTCTACAATGCAAAAGGCCCTAAAGTGAATGGACTCTACTGCCGAATAGATTTGGAATGGATTTTAATTGATCCAGCTGAAATTTCTGCAGTCGCCTTCAAAAAATTTCACGGTAGCGTAATTCCTATCCGAGATTGTTTTGTGTCGAATATTGCATAAAAATCTCATCTTTGGAGAAGTATATTTATAACAAAGAACAAGAATATATAAGATGTTGACCGACAAGAATTTCATCGTCTTGTCAGTGCCGCATTCGAATCGTGTTACATATTCCGAGGAGACCGCTGGCGACTATTCTGCCAAATTCTCCCGGTCCTCTGCTATCCGAAATAGCTCTTCCACACCGCCGACACCTATCCATTGGCAACTGTTTCTTAGCCAAGAGATCCTTCTTCGACCACACCTCTTCGGCCTTGAACTCCTCATTCCCTCGACAAGATTCTACTTATATTAAAGAGAGAGAGAGAGAGAGAGAGTGTTTTTATCTGTTTTTATATTACTTTTGACAAATTATCAACATGGAGTAAATGATTCTAAAAAAAGTAACCCATAAACACCAAATTTTTATTATACTACCTTTCTTTGTAAAATATAACAACAATTAAAGACGAATTAAAACATATAACATAATACTAAACTTACAGTAATTTAATATATTTCTAAAATGTCAGATGTTTTGAGCTTTGATAAGACACTTCATGCTTTGATGATTAAATTCTAAAAACATTTGTCAGTCAATTTAGATTTTCGACATTCGTAGTGAAGTACCTATTATGCATACCGACGGAGTAATTCAAATTTAGATTATAATTTAGAATTATAATTTAGAAAATATTCCGCGACGTTATCGGGCCGCCGTTGCTAATCATACTTTTCTAATGATTCCAATTTGAAAAAACCAATAAAATTTCCAAAAATCCGAAATTATACTATAATTATTATTTTTTTTAACGAAAATTTTATAGATTTTCTTGATCGTCGCCACGAGTCTACTTGCCAAGTTTCAGCTCGATTGGATCACGGGAAAGGGGTCAAAAATCGATCCAAAGTTTTTTTTATGGCAAACAAGCAAGCAGACGCCACAAGTTAATATAAAGGGAGTAAAAATAGTGATAAATAAATGTCACAATTGTCAATTTTTATTAATAGAAACTAAAAACATGATGATTAAAAAACATAGAAGAAGAACGATATTTTAGAAATGACACCTTTTGTGGTTGAAAAATTAAAAACATTTTTAAAAAATGTTAGATGTAAGAGTATGAATTAATCTATTATACATAGTTATTTAATTTTTTAGATTTAGGTAGGCATTAAACTATCAAAATGAACTTAAATGTGGTATATTTCTATGCTAATTATGTTATTACAGCGAATTAAATGTATGTATTAATTATAGTTTTAGTAGACAAGAATAAAATAAATTGTACCTAATAAACTGTGGGTATGTTGTATTATATAAATGAAAAAATATATCGTGTTGATATCTCCATATTTCAATGCCATTAAGCGAGCCAAAAGTAGGTACCTACCATTTTTATGAAAACCGTAAATGCAGTATTTAATTACACACGAAAATGCAACTTTTCAGTAGGTAAGTACTATTAATTTAAAAATTTGTCATACCCTAGCATACATCTTCATACATCACACGATAAAATGAATATCAACAGTATACGAGGTCTGTTCAAAAAGTATGGCGAATTTTGAATTTCCGCAGGTTTCGTATATTCGATTTTCGATTTTTTGTGGCGTTATGTTGCTACAGTTGCCGGCAAACTTCTTGAAATTCTTTGGCGTAGTGGGGGAATGCGCAGAAGACAATATTTGGGTCTCTTTGGTGGAATGGTACATGCGCAAACTTCCCCCCACTGCGCCATAAAATTTCAAGATGTTTGCCGGCTACTGTACTCATTGTCTCTCACTTATGCCGACAATTTCGGCCATTTTGAATGTTCAGTTAATTTTTGACAGCTGATTTGATACAGATACTTTGATCCATTTTTTGGAATAGGCAAAAATCGAAGACGAGCCAAAATACATGCAAGTAAAGCAGCTGTCAAAAATTAACTGAACATTCAAAATGGCCGAACTTGTCGGCATAAGTGAGAGATATTAGTACCAACATAACGCCACAAAAAAAATCGAATATACGTAACATGCGTAAATTCGAAATTTGCAATACTTTTTGAACAGACCATGTATGTAGTTTCCGTTATTTATTCTATTGGGCTCCTAAGTCATCCTGCGATACAAATTTATTCAGTCGCGTCTGTTGTTTTTTTTAATATACGAGGAAATATTTTCCATAATATGATAAAACCTCTTACCACATATTTTAAAATTTTAACGTATCATAAGAAATAAATATATTTTTTTGTAAAATGCAAACAAATCACATGGACGAATTATTGTAATATAACTGGATCAAACATAACTTTTCCCTGTTTATAAGCAAGTGCCACGATGGTACATTTATTAAAAGAAGTTGATTTATACAACAGCTTGAAAAAGAAGCGCGAAAATAGCTTACTTGTAAAATATTTATAATTAATCACCTGCGTTATTGCAGCAATTCGAATCGTATCAGCATCACGCTATAAATCTTCAGTTAAATGGTTAAGTGTGTGAAGAAAAAGGCACATGCAGTTCGATAAATCAGCATTGCGAAGAAAGTCCAGAATTCTTAGAAGCGAGTATATATTAAGAAAATATTATCATACAAAACTAGTGATGCCAAGTTTCGTTCGGTTAACTGAACTATCGTTCATCATGTCGTTTATTCAAGTGAACTGTCCATCTTCAATCGTTCATTTGAACTGTTCACATTCAAACGTTTATTTAAACTGTTCATTTTCAATCGTTCGTTTGTACACCAATAAACATCGCTGAAATTCTATACTTTTACAATGTATGAAAAATTAATCAAGGTAACTGAATTGCAATATTAATTAACTGGATTATAATTAAAATATCTTCCTTACATTTCATACCGACTGCAACTGTAGGAATTCCAAATTAATTTACGGTTACTGAACTGATGAACGGTTGTTGGTGAAAGTGAACTGAATATTTCATTCGTTCGGAACGGTGAACTGCTCAAAAAAAACTAGTGATAGTCAAGCCGTTATTTTAACCTGTTGTTTTCGGTACAGATATTTTGAATTTGTATCTGATTGTATCGATTATTTTTTGAAAGAATAATTTTAGTGTTGAACTGGTGTATAGCTGTCTTGTGTCAAGCACTTGAAGGTCTCTGGGTGGGTCTTCAGAGTTATATCTAAATGGTTTCTTGTTTATTACACGTATAACCCATTTCTGAGACTTTATTGAAGGCTCTATTATGGTTGGGGCCGCACCAATCCGTGCACACTTGGCGTAGCTGAAAATACTTTTGGAAGACTGATATTCATGAAGCTGTGTGGAGTTTCGAATGTATATGTATCGGTTTTCTAACTTTGGAGCTTGAACATTCGATGTGCGGAGCCTTTTATTCCTAATATATAATGTTTAAAAATATAGTTCTAATATGTAGTCTTTCTTGTGTTCGTGTTATATCTTTTACGTGCAATATTTAATATGTTTCTAATGTTTTTACTTAAAACAAAACTGTACAGGTAGTTTGCTTCCAAACCGACCTTTATTTATTTTTATTTAAAATATAATAGAAACCTAAAGGTTTATGAATATGTATAAAATTATACGAAATAAATAAATAAAATAAAAGTAAATTGCTGTCTAGTAGCAATGGTTGCCCGTTGAATTGCAAGAAAAAAACAGTTGCCAATCACTGACACAATCAGATACAAATCCCAAATAATGGAGATTTTATTCATTATATGAAGCCAAATGTTTGCAAACTATTCAATCCACAATTTCATGACTAATTTTATATGCTGTTGCACTTGGAATTGAAAATGGAAAAAAATTGTTAGTACCTACCTTCTTCTTTTTCATGTGCCCTGTCAGGTCAACCCGACGTCGGCGATCATCTGGGAGAAAGTTTCCCTGTCCAGGGCAGTGCGGAACAGCTCTTCCACGCTTCTTATCCCGGTCCACTCTCGGATGTTTCGAAGCCAGGAATGCTGCCTCCTTCTGACCCCTCTACGACCCTCAATATTCCCCTTCATAAACCTACTTTAATAAAATAAAAATTAGTAATAATAATTAATAACACCCCAACCCACCATGTTTGAAAATTTTCTCCCAATGATTTGTATTCTTCCGTGAAACCATTCTTGTGTAGGTATACGAGGATTGAGAAAAAAATTCGCGAATTCTAGTTTTTTTATCTTTATCTATTCATTAATATTAATTATATTCATTTCAAAACAGTCCCCATAAGATATAATAATATTACACTTATGCCAGCGCTTTTTCCAATCTGTTTTCCAAGGCTGTTTTAGTTATGGCGTTTAGCTCATTCGGCAATTCTATCTTCATCTACTCAATGTTGGAAAAACGTCATGTTTTCATGTTTTTTTTTCGTTTTCGGAAAAAGTAAGAAGTCACAGGGGCCCATGTCCGGTGAACACGGAGGCCGAGACATTATAATTTGTTTTTGGCCAGATTGAAATGGTTGAACATTGAAAACTTTGCCCATTTTTTTTTCATAATTAAAAGTTCATCGAGGACACCAAACCACATATATCTACAATTAGAATATTGTCGCAAAGCGAAAATAGCCATAAAGCGAAGAAAGTTTTCTTTTCAGATGCAGATGTATATCCAGATCTCGGTTAATCAGATCCCGATTATCCGAGGTGCGGATTAACCGGGATGAATTACGATAGTCATTGAAATAGTGTTTCTTAATACGAAAATTTCCCACATTGAAAACATTAGGTGTCCAAAAAGTGACATCTCAAATAACAAACAAAAAATTTATTTTGTTTGTTAACAAATTTGTTTTGATTCCTTATGAGAATTAGTTGCAACCAGTTGTCATTGTTACTTTTTACAAAATAGAGCGTAATTTATGACGTCGGCGTTGCTTGTCATCAACTGTCAGGAGTGCCATAGTTTTTTTTTTATTTACACAGCAAAAGCAAAATATTTAAATGATGAGTTAAAGTTTCAGTATTTTTCCAATTTTTTCGACTTTTTAGTTAAATATTCATACAAACTATGTTTCTGTTTGTCATTGTTTTATAGAGATCAAATTTATTCTTCATATTTGGTGATGAATAAGACTATCTATGTAGTATATAGTATCCTTGTGAGCCCCTGCATTAGGCCCTATTGACTATTTTCCAGTTTGCATTGATGGCCAATTAATTTAGTTATGTAACTCTCCCAAATCAGATCCACTGATGAGGAACTTTCTTGCTTATTGTCCAGGTATGCCTCGCCGAAGAGTTCGACATCCTCCAGATTGTCGGCGAAGGCTGGTTCGGCAAGATATTGCTGGTGGAGCACCGCGGCACGGACACGGAGATGGTGCTGAAGGCGCTGCCCAAGCCTTACGTCAGCCTGAGGGACTTCTACCGGGAGTTCCACTACGGCCTCCACCTCGGGGCTCACAAGAACATCATAACGACGTATGACGTGGCCTTCGAGACTGCGGGATTCTATGTATTCTCCCAGGAGTACGCTCCGCTGGGTGAGTTTGCCATCAAATCCGACACCAATTTACGCCTGTCTGGAAGACGACGAGTAGATAGATACTAAATGAGGGACCAGACTATAAAAAAAAAACTAACCCATAAAACCAAGTTTTTATGGGTTAGTTTTTTTTTTGCCTGCCTTGCCACTGCCTTTCTCATTTACTAGTTGAAACTTTTTTTTTCGCTTAACTTACGCGTTGGGTTTCGGTCGGGCGACGCTGCGAAAGGGAGTAATAAAAAATTTCCAAAAATCCAAAATTATACTGTAATCAGGTTTCGCGTCTACCAGAAGCGTTGAAATATGTTCATACAACTTAATAAGTTGTATGAAAAAACCATTCAAAATTTAAAAATCCAAAAATTTATAAAAAAAATTTAACGAAAATTTGATAGATCTTCTTGATCGTCGCCACGAGTCTTGTCTTGTCTGCCGGAAAAACTTTGGATCGATTTTTAACCCTTTTCCCGTGATCCAATCGAGCTGAAACTTTGCAGACAGACTCGTGGCGATGATAAAAATGACCTAACAAATTTTCATTTAAAAAAATTTAATAATCATAGTATAATTTGGATTTTTCGAAATTTTAATGGCTTTTTCATACAACCGACGCGTGCAGTAGACACGAAACCTGATTCAAGGAGAAAGGGAGTATTATAAAAACTTGGTTTTTATGGGTTAGTTTTTTTTTATGTTTATTTCTCACTTAAGCCCCCTGGAGCAAATGAAGAAGTACGGGAAGGTAAATAAAATATGAAACAATGAAACTGCAAAGACACATAGCGCAAACCAGCCAAATGTCCTGGCGTGACATCGCCTGTCTTGCTAGCACGAATTCCTTTGTTCAACTCGTTTGTTTACGGGCGCAGTGGCTTGTTTGTGTAAACAAAACCACGATGGCTGGGTCGTAGTGATGGGTCTGCTCTGTACTCACTACTACAATGAAGTACTACATTACATTGAAGTGCACACTTCACACGTTTTGAAGTGTAGTGCACACTACAAACTACAAGTTATTGAAAGTATATACTTCAAATAGTACACTGATGTACCTTTTTTTTTAGGTCGCCATATTTTTATTTGGGAAAAAAATATTTACTTCACTAGTACTACAATTTTGTAGTACAATTACTTCATTTCATTACTTCACTTCATTAATATTACAATTACTTCATTACTTCACTTCATTTACTTCACTTCATTTCGTAGTACTACAATTACTTCACTTCATGTAGTTTTTACTACAATGTTTATGTTTTATACAATCATGATGTTTGGCAGTTTGGTATTGTGATATTTGTGTGTCTGACTGGCTGCCTTCCATGGCAAAAGGCAGCTTTAGACGACCCTAGATATGTAAGGTACGATAAAATTTGATGTCTCAAAGATTTTAACAATTTTTAATAACCTAAACAATTTATTTTTTTTAATAGAGATGCGAACACGGAATACATGTCACATCTATATTCTTACTATTTTCAAACTAAGCTAAATACTTGTGCTATGAAAATAGGACTAACTTGCTAGTCTGGAGTGAGGATCGAACCCGAGACCTTTGGATCACGAGGCGAGAGTCCTAACCACAAGACCAACAAGCTACTCTATTGTAGTGTTGTGTACACTTTGTAGTCTTCAAACTGGTGAACGTGTGTGTGTTGTAGTCTTCATTTTGAAATGTAGTTTTTCCCTTCGCTACTGGGTCGGCCGGCAGGTGCACGGCGCAGGGTTGCACAGGTATCGCCACAGATATAATAGACGTCTATCTGAGGATTTATCTATAAAATCTATATTTGTCGTGATCTTAAATGGTTGATATTGCGTAATTGTAATGCATTTTCCTGTCAAGAGAAAAATCCATGTTCGAGTCCCAGTAGCAACTAAATATTTTTCAATATAATCTACCCACAAACTTTTTATATGTATATTTTTAGGTGATACCTACATTAAATTTGTTTTAAAATATTAAAGAAATATGTTATAAAATATTGCAACCTCACAATTAGAAGGAGGTTTCGTTAAAATTAGTCATCTTTCATTTCAATTCGTATCTCCGAAAAAATGTAGAATGTTTTAATGGATGATAGTGTTACATGACATTCTCTTTCAAACTCCAAAATGAGTTTTCTTCAACGTATACAAGTGTAATTTAAATGTAATGTAAAAAAAATGCAAGCTTAAAACGTCAGTATACTACAAACATAATATTTTTAACATAAAACCTGCTTTTTTATTGCCATCAATAGCATACCATGATATTGATATTATATAAGAAAAAAATTTAAGACATTTAAGAATAAATTAAATACTATGTTTTAAACCACTTTATCGCTATATATTTGTCAACTAGTTTCGGTTGAACTCAACCTTCTTCAGGACAATTATAATATAGACTGTCTCATTCATCCTTGCATCATTGCAGGCGATTTGACATCAAATGTCTCGGACACCGGAATCGGGGAACTTCACACAAAGCGCGTGGCCAGACAACTGGGAGCTGCTCTGGACCACGTGCACGCCCGAGACTTGGTGCACAGAGACGTCAAGCTAGACAACATCCTTGTCTTCAAGTCCGACTTTTCCAGGATCAAGCTGTGCGACTTCGGAGAGACCAGGAAGTCACAGACCGAGATCAGAAGAAGAAATGAGTGGCTCCCGTATTCACCTCCGGAAATATTGCACACTGCGGTTGAAGATACGTATAAGTATGTCACCTAAAATATATAACGTTGAATGGTGTAGTAACAAATTACCGGACCCCCAAACATGTACAGGATCGTTACCTCCCTCTACCCTTAAAGAACACTAGTGATGGTATTTTAACCGGTTCCACAATAACCGTTTTTGAGATTTGTATCTAAATGTATCGATTATTGGTAGCTGATTTTTCCCAATTAAACTGCCAATCATGTGTTATATCTATAGTATATTATACTATAGGATAGTAGTTATATCTCAGTTACTGATACAATCAGATACAAACCTCAAATAACTGTAGCATGAATAACTGGTTAAAATAACGGTCTGACCACCACTAAAGAACACCTCTCATTTTACTTTTATTTGAAAATTATATCTAGAAAAAGAATCTTATTGTTTTTAAATATTTCCGTTTTTTTTTTTAATATTTAACATTCAAAATTATATGCTAATCATCGATGATAAAATGAAATTATTTTTAACTTATCAAGATTTTAAATAAACCTACTCATTATTTCCTAACTAAAAATTTTAAACGGAGTATAGTAGAGAAATAAAGTAGCTTAGTGGTGTAGTGATCATGACACTCGCTTAGTGATCTGGCGGTCGGTGGTTCGAGCCCCATTCCAGGTCACCAGCAAGCTAGTCCTATTTTCATAGTATTTCTATTTAAAAAATAGTAAAGAGTATCAAAATTATAATGAAATTGATTTAAGAATGATAGATTAGTAATGATTATCGAATTATCACGAGTTATGTTTGACCCATCATTTGAAAATTAAATATGTATAATATAATTGTGTGATAAAATATTCTGTGGTCCAAACAGATAAACATATTTTAGGACGGCTGTAGTTATAACTTTTTGTACCTTATTTTAACTATTTTATAAAGAGTAAAAGAAATATTATATAAAAATATAAATAAACATATGAAACAATTTTCGAAAATGGGAGTGGGTTTTCCCAGAGGGTGTTTATTTGTTGTTAAGCCACTGGAACAAACTGTATTTTTCTTTAAAAAATACCTAAGTAGAGAGCTTCCAGTTTTAATATCTGTTTTATTAATACTTGTATGACAATCTTGGTAAAACGTGTTAGTTTAGACTTTTATTTTTCTACTTAAAATACTTATTATGCTTTTGCAATCATATTGTACGGCCCTACGGGCGGCTATGCTAACCGCTACGCAGCCATCGGTGTTTGCAATTGGCTATCGGCTGTACTCATTGACCGCTGCGCGGCTATTAGTATCTACGATTAGCTGTCGCCCGTTGCCTGTAGCTTTTCATACGATTTAGTTATTTTTTCAAACTGGAAATGGCAAAACCACGCACCGCATATTGCGTTTTTGAAGCAATCATAATAAATTAAACGTCAAAAATATAATTATAAAATATTAAAACGCAGAAGAAATAAAATCGGCGTAAGAAAATAAATATTTCGACGTATCTCGCCTTAAAGCGACTCGAATGTTAAATAATGTATATTTAATATTTCTACACATTAAATAATATCTTAATGTATTTTAAAATAATCTGTACACCTCGTTTCTTAAAAAAATCATACGATTTGATTAATTTTTGAAGCTGGCAGTGGAAAAAAACGCATCACCTGATGCAAATTTAGCGCGATCATAATATAGATGTATTTGCGCCAGTTTACAAAACTGCAACTAGGGTTACCAGATTTTTTGGGAGAAACTAGAACAACATTAGGAAAAGGGGCGTGTAGAAATATGTACAGTAAAACTTAGTTGATTCGAACCTCGATAATTCAAAATTCGCAGTAATTCGAAATTGTTTAAACTTGTAAAGTCCCAAATTGTGAATTACATAGTAAATTAACGCTGATAATTCGAAAACGCCGGTAACTCGTAATTCGAAATATTTTTTAGCTCCTTGCGCCATAAATCAATACATTTTAGTTCGCGTAATTCGATTTTTTTTTTTTTGACGAAATTGAAGAATATGTTTTGTTTTTTTTCGCAAGTAACAACAACAAATATGTCAATATTGGGTACTTTGAAAAGTCGCGATCTTTGTATTAGCATAATAAACATTGCGTTTTTTTCTTGAAATATGAAAAACATAAATTTTTCACAATCAATTCACGGTACCTTATGAAATGCCCCTTTTCTATACATATTGTGTAGCGATCCCTTTAATGATTTCTTTAAATATAAGTATAAATTTAACATTTTTTTCAAGAATTCTACGATTTTGGCGTATTTCACAATCGCATCGCGATTTTTTTGTACCTAAAATTTCGAATTAACGGGGTTCCGCATAATTCGATTTTTTTGGGTCCCTTGAATTTCGAATTAACGAGATTTTACTGTATTTTATATATTTATACACAAAATAAAATGTTTTAAAGAAGAACCAATGTTTTGTAGAATTTTTATTGAGTTACATACGTTTTATAAAATTCTTTCAGTCATTAGAAAAGATGTATAATATTAGGTCCTTACATATGAAATTCACGTTTTGCCGTACTGGCAAATTTGATCTCAAATATCTTCTCTTTGGTTAGGAATTCCAAATCCAAATTTATACAGCTATTTACTCATGTATTTGTGTTTTGAAAATTATAATTCATTTGTTTTTTCCTCAATTGTTTTTTTCTTTGCGTCACTCAGTTTACAAAATGAAAAACTTGAAATATCGCGTTATTTACGAGTACGAGTTCCACCGTGGTACCAGTGCTGCAGAAACGGCTCGAAGAAATAATGATGTGTATGGCGACGGTGCCGCAAAAGAAAACACAGTGCGTTTTTGGTTCCAACGTTTTCGTTCTGGAAATTTCGACCTGCAGAACAAGCCCCCGTGGACGGCCGGAGACCAAAGTTGATAATGAAGAATTGAAGGCTATTGTGGAAGCGGATCCATCGCAAACTACATCCGAGTTAGCTGCAGGCTGCGGTGTTAGTGATAAAACTATTTTAATCCACTTGAAACAAATTGGTAAGGTGAAAAAGCTTGAAAGGTGGGTACCTCACGAATTGAGTGAAGTAAATCAACAAACGCGCGTTGACTGCTGCGTTGCATTACTCAACCGGCACAATAATGAAGGGATTTTAAATCGAATCATTACCTGTGATGAAAAGTGGATCCTGTACGATAATCGGAAACGCTCATCGCAATGGCTTAACCCTGCCGAACCAGCCAAACCATGCCCCAAGCAAAAATTGACTCCAAAAAAGTTACTTGTGAGCGTTTGGTGGACTAGTGCTGGTGTCGTTCACTACAGCTTTCTTAAATCTGGCCAGACGATTACGGCAGATGTCTATTGTCAGCAACTGCAAACCATGATGGAAAAGCTAGCTGCTAAACAACCGAGGCTGGTTAATCGCTCTAGGCCACTGCTGCTTCATGATAACGCTAGATCACACACTGCACAACAGACGGCTATCAAATTAGAGGAGCTTCAATTGGAATGTCTAAGACATCCACCATACTCTCCGGACCTTGCCCCAACAGATTACCATTTTTTCGAAATTTGGATAACTTCTTGCAAAGGAAAAAATTCAACTCCGATGGGGCAGTCCAAACCGCCTTCAAAGATTTTATTGATTCCCGTCCGAATGGTTTTTTTAGTAAAGGGATCGATGAACTACCTATGAGATGGCAAAAGTGCATAGATAGCAATGGTACATACTTTGATTAAATAAATATATTATAATAAAAAAAAATCGGCTTTATGTTCCTCCCATACTAAACGTCAATTTCATATGTAAGGACCTAATATATATAATAAATAATATCCTTGTAATAGCTTCTAATTTCTTTTTTTTTAACCCGTTGAGTATTTTTTAAGGAAACTATTCCTTGCACATTTCCATTGTGCACTTTTTTCTATGAATATTGAAAATATCATTGTTATATTAGGTAAATGTTATATTTAAAGTAGAACAACTAATAATATAATAATACAGCGAGGATGTCTGAGGACACGTCTAAAATACGACATATCCTAACAAACTCGGGTATCTGGTCATTCTAACTACTATCACCAATGTTCTATCTTATATTTTATTTCATTACGTGTTTTCTTGTTTTCCAGGGCTGTGACCTCTCATGATGTTTGGCAGTTTGGTATTGTGATATTTGTGTGTCTGACTGGCTGCCTTCCATGGCAAAAGGCAGCTTTAGACGACCCTAGATATGTAAGGTACGATAAAATTTGATGTCTCAAAGATTTATTACCTTAGCAATTGTCTCGGTTATTAGGATCAAATGGTTCCACAGGAAAGAATTAAAAATGACTAGTTCCTTTTAATTATTCACAATTAAGAGTATATATTTTTATAATATAACCATAAAAGAAATTTAAACCAGTAAAATTTAGAAGAAAAAGAAAAACACCTCACAAAATTGTCTGATGAACAAAGGTTTAAAAATCTTTGATAGCCTGCCATCTGATCCGAAGAATTCTTTGTGTTCAATGTATGTTCAGTGTGTGAAAGTATGCATTCAGTAAAGCTAATAAAACAGAGCAGGTCAACACAGAATGTAAGTAATAATCACTGTTTGAGTTTGAGGTTTTTTAGAATAATTTTTAGAGGTTGGGTTGCAAACAGGATTATTAATTGTCGACACAATGGTCACAATAACTCAAATCTTGCTCCTGATTTACCAAAATGGTTGCCGCGTAACAAATAGAATCCGCGATAGCTCCCAACCTCCACAATATTATGTACAGTATGTAAAAAAAAAGTCAAATAAAATACTTTTTTTCATATTTGGTAACGTAGTACCTACCATTCAATAAGCTAGTGAATACTTAATTTTTCTCCAAATCATGAAAAAAAAAATCCAAATCAATTTTAAATTTTTCAGATATTTGAACTGGTACAACACTTCAAATCCACTCAGGAAGCAGCCTAAGTTGTTCAAGCTAGTGTCGTCGCGGGCGCAGAAGATGTTTAAGAGATTTCTGGAACCGCGGCCAGACAAGAGGCCGCCTGGACTGGGAGACTTGCACAAGTATATAGAGGACCGTTGGATGGCGAAGGGCATCAATGAGAAAAATGGAACAGGTAACGGAAATAACCGTTCATCCGGTCCACTAAAATTTTTCAAGTATTTAAAAAAAATTAATAACTGGTGAGATAAAAGGAGTTCATTATTTTTTTTATTTCAGCTGGCATTGAAGTGGATGAGCTGTGTCCTTCCATGTATAGTTTTCACAGTGATATTGATGAAAAAAATAAATTACTTCATGTCCTTCTGCAACATGGGATTGAAACAACAGTAGATAGAGTTGCCAAAAAGGCAAGAATTAAAGACTGGATTCAAAATAGTGTTATTGCGGAAGAGGATGAAAATGAAGTAAGTATTCAGTAACTATTTAGATTTTACTTCAATTGAATAAATTCTAAATATTACTTTATAATTTTACTCAAATATGTACCTACCAGAAATTGGACTGTTCTTTATAAATGTGGTATTTTTATAGACTGACGACAGTTACGGCAATAGCAGATACCAATCAGATGAAGAAGAAGGTGTCATTGACAGACGGGAAACTCTTCATCCTATTGAAAAAAACCACCAAAGATGGTCATCATTGAGGTACACTGATGAGAAACACATTAATCCAAGAACAGGTGAAGTTTTAGACAAGGGAAAACCTATGAAAAGCAATTCTTTGACAACTGTATCGTATGATATGCAAAATATCCAACCTATCACATCGGTAGATGTCCTAGTCAAACATAGCACTGCAAAGGATGAAAGTCCGTCGCACGGATCAATAAAAGATAGTGCTTATGGATCTTTGGATTTAAAACCATCCTTGCCCAAAAATGTTTCAAATAATCAAAATGTAGGCTCAGCACCTATCCAAGAACAAAAACCTCTGATGAAATCAGAGCTTAAACGATCTTCGCCCAAAAAAAATTCAAACAACAATATAAGCTCAACTTCTATCCAAGAACAAAAACCTCCGATGAAACAACCACAATACCCGAGTCAACAGCTCCAGCAACATCTCCAAAGACAAAATATAAACATGAATATGAATACGTCCCAATACAAAAACTTTCTTATAGCAAATAGTAATCCAAACTTAAGGAATGGTAACGTCTCATCAACCAAAAGCAGTCCTTCAAGTTCTACAGAAATAAGAAATTCTCAAAGTATGATTCAGAAAGGTAGCAGCTCAACTTCTGCATCGCCATTAGCACGTTCCTCACCTCAAACTATAAATCCTATTCAAGGAAGATCAATAAGTCACACTACTAGACCAGAATCCTTGAAATCATTTGTGCCAATGAAAGATAGCCCTTATGATACGTCAAATAATAATCTATCAAGAGGAGCTAATGAAAGTAATGAAATTGTCGAAGAACCTACAAATGTAGTACAAGGACAAATGAGAATCAATCCATACGGAACAGCACCTACAAGTAATATCAAAAGTAGAGTAATGAATCCGCAAACAGTTAATCCCAATAAGGGAATGAATGGCCAACAGTCAAAGAGCAAGGAAAATGTTTTAGTAGATGATGAAACTCAAGAGTCACTCATCAAGATAAGACAAATGTTATTAGAAAATAAAACAGGACTCCCCGAATGACGAAGGGAACCATGATATTATGTATAAATTATTTTTCAAATTGATTATAAATAATTTATAAAACTAAAAGGCATAGACTGAAAATTTACACAAAAGTGCCTTATTTAATTATATACATACATATTAACAACATTAGCAAACGCTCAAAAAATGCGCTATACTAAGAAATGTAGAATATAATGTTTTTATTAAACCACCATGACTGTCAAAAAAATAAGACAGCATTTAAAGATGTAATCAAAATATTGTTTTCCCGGTTTTTTAATATTAATGTATTAAGTAATTATTATTATTATTTTGCAATCCAGATTCATACTTTACCTTTTATGATGTAAAATTGTTGTTCCTCGAATGTTATAGTTATTTCATATTTGTATGTTTTTTATAACTGAAAATATTGTTACTTTTTCATAAAATAAAGAGGCACATTTATTATAAAAATACACTAGACTCGATTATCCAGGGTGGTAGTGAAAGAAATTCACCTGAATATTCTATATTAAAAAAATATATATCAAGTACCAACTATCTAATGTGAAAATGTACCATTTAGGATTCAAAATATCAGTGTAAATAATTTAAAATGTCAGTAAAAAATAATGAATTAACAAATGAACAAATCAATTTTGTATTTTAAAAATGTTTAGAAATGATTTCTTTTAAATTTGAAAATTTTTACCGCCCTGGATAAGCGAGACTCTAATTTCTTATTTTCTCCAACATTACTTTAAATCACTCAAATGACTATCCAAAAGCTGTTATCAATATAGACATTACCATTTATATAATATTATGTATATGTTTTTATAAAACATTGTTCTATTTGATAAAAAAAAAAGCTACCACAATGCTCGAGTCGTTCCGTCATTTCACAACATTTGACAATCCAATAGACACCGAAGCACCGGTTGTTTGATCAATAGTTAGATGACTGCCAGCGACTGATGCTTTCTACAGATGAAAAAATTCACGCATGCACATGAATTTCCCCTACCTACATATTTCCACTAAAGACACCTCCCGTGTCTTTCATGTGTTTGGGCAGAAAACAAAAAGGTTTGATATTTAACATTGTGGTATATTTTCATTATCTGCAGTTCTGAATTTCTGCATGCAGTTTCTGATATGGAGTTGATAAAACTATCTGTCAGCGAATTATGATCTCAGGGATAGTTGGCAATAGTAATATTGCTGGGCCACCACATTAATATAGCAATCAAGAAAATATAACTGTGCATCTATAATGAAGCCAAAAATTATTTGTACAGAAACATGTTTATTGCAATGTTTTGGCACACGGTCAGAATTGCACTTGAAACAATCATGTAATTCATATTAAAATAACAATTTTCAAAGGCGGGCCAAGTGAGCTCTAGACATGAAATGAAAATGGGATAATAACAACGGTGAGTGATGATTTATTGCAGTTGAAGAATGCATGAGCAGTTAAGGTAACTAAGTAGTAATAATTTGTGTGCAAAATTTACAACGATAATGATGTGAGTATACAATTCACTTCACAGATTATTTGTTTTACATCTGCAACTTCTCTTTTTACTCCCTTTATATTAACTCGTGGCGTCTGCTTGCTTGCTTGCCGACTTGCCGTCGAAAAAACTTTGGATCGATTTTTAACCCCTTTCCCGTGATCCAATCGAGCTGAAACTTTGCAAGCAGACTCGTGGCGACGATCAAGAAGATCTATCAAACTTACGTTTAAAAAAATTAATAATTATAATATATTTTGGATTTTTCAAATTTTTAATGTTTTTTTCATACAAGTTGTATGGATATTTCAACGCATATGGTAGACGCGAAACCCGAAAATGAGAAAAAAAGTATTTAAAAACTTGGTTTTTATGGGTTACTTTTTTATTTTATATTTGTTCTAGTAAGAATTCTCACAATAAATAATGTTCATCCATATTGGATTTTTACTAAGAGGATCAAGAACCGATGCTGCCAAAATGGATTCTCTTTATTGTTTTTTTTTTTATCGGCGTTATTCAGACAAAAGACATTTAATTGTTGTTACATACACACGTAATACATATAATAAAAATATAGGTTAAAATGTAGCAAGCCTCTCGGCCACTACCTACCTTGCTAGATATAAAGAAATACCTGTTTTTTATTATTTTACCACCTTAGATCGATATTTAATATTTATTTTGAAAAAAGTACATGCAGTAAAAATAAAGAATAAAAACTATTAAAAGGTATCATGCGGGATGCTAAAACAAATGATTACAGAGATAATGAAGACCCTTGGCACGGAGCTTTATTTCTGTATACAGAAACATTTCAATTTAAGCGGCCTGGACACATCTTGAGAATGCCATTGGAATGACAATCAAGATGTATGTTTTGGGACATTCCAGAAGGAATAGGGAATCCAGTATTGAATAAATTAAAAATTATTAAGAATAAAAAATTTAATATCACTTAAATAAAATAGCTAAGCAGGTTTTTATCGATTACGATTATTTTAACATTATTATTAGAGCAAGGCCACTGAAAGGGCAAAGAGAAGCTTGGGGGAGTGCACTTAAGATTCAAAATTTCATAGGTGCTCAGCAGGGTCATTATTCCGTAACCATAAAGTCTTTATATCTTTAAATTGGAGGGGCAAAAAAATTATAATAATAAAAAACAACATTTGATTGCAATTTAAAAAAGAGAAATTATCTAGGTGCTGTAACTTTAGTTTTCTATTCCCATTTTAAATAGCATTTTTAATCCCCCCCATCCTCGATAAATTAAGATGGAGAGACAACGTCCTCAAAGACATCTCTGCCTTAGAGCTTCGGAACTGTAGAGAGCTGGACTAGACCGAGATGAGTGAAGGAAGATTATTGAGAAGGCCAAGACCCACCAAGGGTTGTAGTGCCAAGAGTGATGATGATGATGATCATCGATAAATGCCTCTCTAAAATAATTACTTATGGGATATGTATATCAAAGATTATACGATTGTAATATATTATTTTATTACTGTCTTCTTTGTGATTAAATACTAAAAATTATTAGGAAAAATAGAAAAATTCAAAAACTTAACACGAAGCTACATAGAGATACATACAAAAGAAACTTTGCGAAAAAAGTGTCACTAAAATATCGTGCTCACAATGATTTACAAAATTGTATTCAGTCCAGTAAAAAAATGTTTTATCGAATTAAACGAATTAAACCGTTTGATTTTTAATTTTAACCAAATGTAGATTCCAATATTATTAATCCGATCGCGTTCTCAAATATATTTTTAGTTCTTACTTTTATAATACGGCGTGTTCAGAACTGCCCCGTTTAATGAAACATTTTCCATCTACCTGATACTGGCAGCACGGCAATTCCGACATTTTCTTTCTCAACGCGCTAACGTTTTTTGAATTGTACGTCAAAAAGCATTTAAAATCGTTTTACTCTTTAAGACTAATTGACAAATGCATTTAATTATATTTATTGTATTCTTAGGTATGTATTTTAGCTAAACGTGTCTTTAATTTACATTTGTGTCTATATATTTTACGCAATTAACCCTTTCAATTAACCTATTTTGACATTCCCAGCCCGGTGCCCGGGAGGTTTATCTTCGCACTCACGGGACTTATTTATGTTTCAGATACTTCAAAATGAAACCCCAAGACTCGGTCACCTCTGTCGCGGGAGCGGTGAAGTTGCCGTTATCCATCACGACATTTCTGCAACACTCCAAGCAAGAATCTGAAGGTACAAGCAAAAATTATGTTATTGTGTTACTTGTACAAATGTTGCATACTATTAACATGCAAATAAATTAATATTTTTACCGGGAATAACATTAAATGGCGAAGTGTCTGGACTTATTTTGATGTAAATGTTTTTTTTAGATGACAGTATCATTAATGGAGGTATTTTGCGAAGTACGCGCTTTGCTTGGCTGTCTAGTGGTTCTAAATTTATCGTTATAAATGTAGCAACCGGTCACAAAATTGCAGCGTGGACTTTTGGAGCAGTATTACGGTATGTAATTTTTTTCATTGCAAATTTCATATTTTTATCAGCATTGGAACAAAATTAATTGAAATATAAATATAATGGTTTATCCATTTACATTATTGGGATGTAAGGTTCTTCAGTGTGTAATAAAGACTTATTAAATTAATTTTCTTACATCCCACCGGGGTATCCTTAGTCATGATTAGGGAATGCAATCCCGATTCAGGATTACCCTTTCGGGATCCTTCGAGATTAGAATTTCTAATCCCACGAGATCCCTACGGATCAGGATCCTGAATACTTTTGTTTTTTTTTGTTTATAGAGCTGAATAGCAATTAACGACAACGCCTTGCTTTTTTATATTAGCAATTTTAATAAAGTATTCATTATTAATCATCGCATTAAAGTTTTTGTAGGCGTTTTTCCAAGCATCAATCAGCCAATGCAGTTGAGTTAGTAGTAGTTTTTATTACTGTTAGGTTGATAAAATACAGCAAATACTATTCAAAACTATTTTCATTACGACATAACATGAACATAAGTTTTAAGTACTTACTAAAAGCTCTTTACATATACACAATCAAACATACAAAACATAAAAAATGTTGATCAATCCCGATAATCTCGTCTGATTTTTCGGTTCGGGATTGATCTCGTAAAATGCCTCGAGATCTCGCGGGATCGGGATTGCATTCCCTAGTCATGATATTTGATGTCCTGTCGTCTGACAATATTTCAACATGGGCAACCAATCACAACCTATGGGTCCCACAGAATCTTATAATTGCTTCTTGCTCTGTACCTTTTTTACTCTGTATGTTCCATTTTCTAAAGCGGGTCCATAAATTTCACTTATTACATGAAAAAGAAAAACTGCAAATTTATATTTTTCATTTTAAATTAGGCACCAATACTGACCACCAATACATACATATAAACATGAACTGAAGGTGTCTCTGAAAAAATATATAATACATCAGGTCACAAAGTGATTTTATTGTTTTAAAATGGTCTATATAACAGTATGCATCGTGTGCTGTATTTTATTTTTCACGATTTCAAATCAATCCTGTTGAAATTCGACCTAAAAAGATTCCTAATGTGGAAAAAGATCATTCATATTCATTTGGTAGTAACAAATATGACGGATGCCGACAGTTCGACAATGTCGCTGGTTTTGCTTAGCAGCATGAATAAACAAAGAAAACAAAATTAAGTTCCATAATTGGCAAGTGAAAATAATTTAAAAAACTGTAAATTTGTTTATTTATTTCATTAAGGTCCGGCTGTTTCGTGTTGGATTAAAATAAAAGTTCATTTAAAGCATAGATTTTTACAGAAACGGATCGTTTTATTGGTGGAGAATGCAAAAATCTATGCTTTAAACGAACTTTTACTTTAATCCAGCTTGATGCAACCGGGCCTAAGTGTTTTTTCTCTCTCCTGTATTATTTGTTTGCATATAGACCCTTTTCATAAAGATGCCTGCATGCCCTTTTACAAGGAGGACTAACATAAATTTCTTGGTACATTGTCTGACACATTATAAATGTGTCCTACACATACGCGAGGGGAGACATGTTTCCGCTGTGTGCTAATCCCCTCAGCTAGAGAATGGATTTAGTTTATCTCTATACAGTTTTACACAATACAATGTGGGCGCCACGTTCTGTAAGTGCACCGATCTTATAATTGTTGTGTATATTCGCAGTTTGAGAAGTTTTCTCAGAATTTTAGACTCCAGCAGTCGCTTACAGATATTGAAGAGTTTGTTTCCAGCTAGAAGAAGAATTTTCAGTTCTTCCGTTGTCTTGTTTGGGGCTGGTTGCATCATCTTGATTTACAGTAATCTTTCATTTAAACCATCAATTTTTTTTTGTTTTTGCATTTTCCACTAATCAAATAACTTATTTTCGTACAAATCTATGGTTAAAAAAATTCTGTAATCCCATGTTTACAATACGATACAATCGACTCTTAGCATGTTCAATTTATAGACGTACCAGTATAAATTGGCGTGCGAGGGAGGGTCTCCCTGTCACGTAACAGAAGTTGCCAGGATATAAATTTATTACATAATACATTCAATTCAATTCAATTCAATTTTTATTTATTACATAATATGTACATTACAAACATTATGTTCAATGCATACATATTATTAACTTACATCTAAAAATATACATATACACATATACATAAACACATATGTATACATACATACACATATACATATACATACATACATACACACACATATACATATTGTGTATTAAAATACTAATTTATTATTAAACAATTAGAAGTGACCTGTACAATCTGGTCAAAGGTGTAGGAGAATCCTGCTTCGGAAAACCCCCTCAGACACATGGAATATATCAATATCCAAAGCGATCTTGTTCAGCATAGCTGTAGCTTTTCCAACAGGCATAACCATCGGCAGGTTGGTCCTGTATATTGGAATGTGAAACAATCTATGCTGACGATGTCTAAGGTAATTATCAGGAACATACAAACCAATGCTCTGCATAATTTCAGTATTGTCGATCATACCGCGCAACAATCGATAAAAATATGTAATCAAATACACATTCCTTCTAGTCTCTAAACTACTGTAGCCAAGCATACCCTGGAGAAACTCGGTTGGGTAAAACCAAGGATAATGCCCGTACTCTCTCATGTAGAGATATCTCAGAAACTTCTTTTGGACTTTCTCCACCATAAGAGAGTACTTGCTCTCATGTGGCCCCCAGATCATCGAGCCACTCTCGAGTCTACTCCGCACCAAGGAGTTGTAAAGAGTTTTCAGTACGCGGGTATTCTCGAAAACCCTGGCAGTACGCAGAACAAATCCTAACATTCTCAGAGCATTACCATTGATCGTCTCTATGTGATCGTGAAATGTCAGGCTGCTTACAAATTTAACACCTAGATCTTTAACATTCGATGTTCTTGTCAGATTTTGGTCGTTCATTTTGTAGCGAAAAAATAGAGTTTTTTGGGCCCTAGTGAAGGATGTAACCGAACACTTGGAAACATTAAACAAAAGTTTATTTCGTCTTCCCCATTCACATTCACAGTACATAATGTACAGAATGTCTGGTGACCGGTGTCGAAGCCTTTAATAGAAATTTGGTCGGGCAACACTAAAGAAACGAACCAGTAATGGCAGCCGCTCTATCTGTCAACCTGTCAAATGGTAATATCGGTCCATTATTTGCTTTTCAGCTTGGCAAAACTTTAATACTTCATTGGCAATTGTTCTTGCACCATCCCGGACTGTTTTGGACATAATAATTCAGTGTATATTGGTAATCAAGATGTCACAGCTCCCAAGCAAATATGAAATTGTACTGAATGACAGGGCGAGGGGTTACCGCCGGGTGCGGGCGGGGCGGGTTTTAGTTCCAAAATCGCCGCACACCACACCGCAAGAAATAGAGCCCATATATATAAAATGACAATTATATACATATATGTTATATAATTAATCCATGTCTTTTTTCAGTGACTTCAAAACAAAAGTAACATGTGTGTGCGAACTGCCCTCCCCCCTCCTCGATCAGACGATGCAACTTCTCCTCGGCCTGGAGTGCGACCTAATCGGTGGAATGGTCTGTCTGTTCCACTGTCAGGGCTCCAGGATACTGCGGGCGGTGCAGGTAGACTGCCGAGTCTCGTGCCTGCAATATGTGGACCGATTCCCCGAGGGACCGCTGCAATGCTTCGATGGAGTTGTCGTGATAGGGACGCAAGGTGGCAACACCCTGGCCTTTGATCTCAGCAGACAGAGCTGTATAGAAGGTAAAGATGGACAGATATCATTTTATGGTTACATAGATTTATATATGTTTTAATTTCTTGCACTAATAGATAGAGTCATTGAATTTAAATTTCCTGAATAATTTCCAAATGTCATTTTACCAAATTTTTTTAGGATACACAATTTGAATAATATCAGTCATGGGCCACAATAATATAATAAATATGTATTTGAAAATGTGATGATTTACACTGAACGGTGAGCTCCATCATGCATAGTAAATAATGATGCAATTTCATACTTGTCTATTGTCTTAACTCAACATTAAAAAGCTCGCATGTGTCAACTTGTTCTATTATTGTTCTCTAAGGTGCCTTTTGAGTTCTAATAAATTCATATCACTGCTTTTTTCACTTTTTGATATTTTTCAGCCATCCTCCACGCGAATAGTGGCCAAGATGATTTAATAAAAGACGAAATGAACATAGCAAATCTGGTTGTTCTCTCCATTGACGATATTGATATAATTCATGAACAGAGAGCCATTGCTTGCGAGAAGGATGACCACATAGCCATCCAAGTAAACGAAGGCTGCTTCCACAACCTTCAGTACATACTGCATAACCCAGATAATACAATTAGTCTACGGGCGACGAGGGAGAATGTGTTTGTAACCAACCTGTTGTACGTGCCCCAGCTCGCCAGCATCGTCATTGGCTTCAACTTTGGCGCTTTTCAGCTGTGGAATTTAGTCTCACTGAAGCTGGAGTTTACATCAACGGCTAATGCAGATGGCTTACCCATAAGTCATTTTGGCTATCAGGTAAATGTTGATGCATAATATAACACTATATTTTTCATGTTCATGTGCAGAGAGAGTATCCAACTGTATATGAATGTATGTACACCATTATTTACCTTATCTCCAAACCCCTGTGTGAACAAACAAAATGGATTGCCGCGCAGAAGATTAAATAAATAAATATAATTAATGGTGAAGATGACAGTCTGAATTTCTAATTAAAGTAATGCTAGATTGGCATATTTTATTGCGTTGTTTGTATTAATAATATTTAATATCTTTAGGAACCGTGTGATGACCCTCGAGCCTTCAGCTATCTTTGGGTGGTATATTCATCTTTAGACAGACACGAGGAAAGATTTCCTCTGGCTGCAATGTATGCTTTGACATATGAAGGAAAAACTGCCTTGAATGGAGGAGGATATATTTATGAAGTAAGTTATTCAAAATATGTAAAAATATTCATTGTTAAATATATCACAACTTGCAATCTGTACATTTGCTATTTTTTTTTTGTCATCTTGCATTTGCTATTTAAATTATTTACTAGGTTATACAGTGAAACCCCGTGAATTTGAACTGTCGATTATATCATAAATAAAAAATAGTTAAAAGGATTGACTAAATTGAGAGTTATTAAAATTAACTTTTTATTTACATTTTATTAACTTTTTATTCACTGATATGTACTTATACTTGTTGCAGAACTTTATCACGTGCAATTTACGTTTCAACATAGAGCTGACGAGTATAGACACATCAAACACAACACTAAAGCAAATGGTCGGCGGAAGAAGTTTATCATGCCACACCTTCAGCAAATCAGCGGGAAAACCAGAAGACTGTGATGAATGTAAGTGTTTTTTTCTGTTCACGGGTACTATATTACTTCTCCGGAAGTCTGTGAACGAGAATTGCTGTGATTAAAGTGAGATAAGTGTAATTACAAATGTAGAGTTCGGCAAATGTTACTTACAACCAACGAAGATGCATTTCATGTTTTTATTTTCTTTGAGACATTATCCACATTATAAAAAATACATTCAATATGAGCACTACTCATAACTAAAGGCGCAACTCCTGCTTATAGTACACAATAAAATAAAAATATATCCGCTGCCCTTATATGGTCTTTTACAAAAAAATATCTTCCAACAAGGCCCAATGGGTCTTTCCAGCTTATTTATTGATTTTACAAGACCATAAAATGTAAAATAACTACAAATATGCCAAGCGTACTAGGCCCTGTCCAACAAACTTTATTCATTTCCGCTCCTCCTGCACGCTCACATTCAACAAATATACATGCAACAATAAAATTGAAACAATAATACACATGAAACATATTTAAACACAAATCTTATCGCTGTGATGTAACTGGCGGCTGCTATCAATCGCAAGATGCGGTAGCGTTCGCCCGGCCTGTCGGGTCGCTGCCTTTTTGCATTTTCGTAAGCCCTTTTCAGGGCCACATATAGTGACCATTTCACAGAAGGTTTGTTGTCTGTTTATAAGCCCTTTTCTGGGCCCCATGTGAAATCTGTCCACGGACACATCTGCATCTATTTGTAAGCCCTTTTCAGGGCCACATAATGGATCTTGTCCGATACAAAATAAGTACAATAGTACATTACGTATTTCAAATGCAACCCAATTTCCCAATTACGAGTGTCTTGAGCCTGCTCTAGCAACACGCGTATATTACAAGAATCAATGCAATGCGATCATGAATGAAATAGGCACATGATATGTACAAAAATAACATTTATTATTATTAAAAACCAATATTTATTAAGATGCTAACTTATTCTAAAGAACTCCAGATTTCTTAAAGATCAGATCAAGAAAGAGAATCAATATTTTGAATGTCTTGTGTAGTACTACAAGATTGGATATTTAATATCGGGAATCCTTTTTATGCATTTTAAAAATGTCCTCATAGCTGTGAAGATTCCTGTGTTGACCAGCTCTGTAGGACAAAATATGTAGAAACTTTTAAATACGTTTTTCACAAGATTAATGACTTTTTATTATTTCTGGCCAATTTCACAATGGCATCGCAATAAATTTTTTTGTACATTGAATTTCGAATTAACGGGGTTCCGCATAATTATTCGGAATGTTTTTTTTGGGTCCCTTGAATTTTTCATTAACGGGGTTTCACTGCATGTCTTGATCACATTGAGAGTGGAATTCTGAGTCAATGAACTATTTGAACATTTTCTGTTGCAGGTGTGTTAAACTTATGCCAGATTGTATGGGAATGTTGGACAATGAGTGCTATAGCCCCTGTGCAGTCTATGATGGTTGTTTTTGATATTGACCAGTGGTACAAAGAACAAATGCCAGGTGGGTTTCTATGATTATAAAAACATTTCTACAACCAAAATCGAGCCTTTGCCCTCCATTATATCTTCCTTCTGATAACCATTTACGTTTATTTATCGGCATCATCCTTTTTCACATTGTCTCCCCATAGTGTAGGAACATTGTTATATTCAATACTGATAATATTTTTTGTTCAATAATGAAGAAGTGTCCATTTTTTTATAGATTAATTATAATATTTTAAGTAAAATAAAACAAAAATGTAAAAGAATCATTAAAATATCACTATAAAAAATAAGTAATAGGACTTTAATATTGTGTGAAATAATTTTGTTTCATGCGACAGTCTAGCGTGTAACGTCACTTCACTCAGATGACGCGGCTAGTGTTCGCTTAGTGCCTGTGGTGCAACGGGTCTCGACAAGGTCAAACGACAGATGCGACTAGGTCAAATGACAAAGCGGCAGAGGTCATAGTCATCCAGCGCTAAAATGCATAAACTTAAATAATCTTTTCCTCAGTCATTTATTGACAGATTTAAAAAAAATTCACTGGTTTATTAGTTTTGATCTGTATTTTAATTTTATTAAGTTAAATATAGTATTATCACGAAACCTTTCCAATGATTGATTTGACATCTTGACAAAAGTTACTTTTGTCCTGATTGCAATTTTAATTTTCTATATCTAAATATATATTCATCGTACCGAATAACATATAAAAATATTGTGTTGCAGATTGTACAGTTTTAGAAACAAACAGCTATTTATCAGTTGTTAATTTGGGTGACACCCTCTCTCACTTGGCCAGCTCCTACCTATGCGATGTGAGGATAAATGCGGAGACGCTGACTCCGTACTATTCTGTTCCCAGACTGGAGGAGCACTTCTATCCTAATTCTCTAGGTTATGGTAAGTTAAAGATTGTCGCACTGAAATATTTTAACCTTTCCCGTACGGTGCTAAAATTGAAACGCGTATTCCATCCATTCATCGAAATATGCCAAAATATCTGGTGCTGAACACTCAGTGTAGTATACAAATATGTATGACATTTGTAAAAGTTACTGCGTAAGTATAGCAGTACTGTCATAATATCTAGTTATATAAGAGGAATTTATTATCAGAATTTTTTGATAGCCATATGTCACATAGCTCTCTCTAAAACTTTGATTGTATTGCATTAGTGAATATGCATTTTACAATGTTTAGCTTTTTTTTAATCATATTACACTCCTTTGTTAAGCGGCGTACACCTAGGTATCCTCTCAGTTATTGTGTAAAAATAAATCACATTAATTTTATATTGATTTCTTTTTAGATTGCTTCTGCTTGACAAACACGGATATAACACGTCTGTCGACTATGGGGGTGCAGAGACAGATTCTCTCATCAATCAACGAGATAGGTCCCTCACTGTTGCTCAACCCGACCAGGCTGTTTCAGCAGTGCATCGCTTGTGGACTTCTACCACTGTATGTGGAACCAACGCCCATACTCACTACTCCAGTGGTAAAAAGTTTCACTAACTGTTCATCGTTATTAGAATGAGTTCATTTGTCACAGTGAATTATTATATTTTGCTTGTTATTTTATTTAATAAAAAAACAGTGGAATACTGATCACTTTACAAAATGTTGCATAGTTGGTTAAAGTGATTTGAATTAATATGTTTTATTGTTGCTACAATGCGCTTCAAACAAGCAAGCAAATCGAGAACATCGCATTTCAACCCTATCTGAATAGCAATGTCTAGGCATCCTGAACCGTTAATACCTCTTTTAACTACAAATGTATGTATCACTTTTTTTGTTTCTCAAATTTTTTTTAATTGTTGCGTTTCAAAATATTTTTCGTCATTCATTGTAGATAGCACAAATTCACATGCTGTAATTTTTTGAAGTTACAATTTGATGTGAAAAGTGAAATTTTCTTTGTCAACTAAAAGAATCCAACATTATTACAGTTTGCTAAAGTATTGTAGTAGATTTTTTTAACATTTTTACGCATCATCTTTACACAGTATCCTGTTGGGTTTCGGCATTGGCGAAACGAACTTACAAATTATGTAAAATTGTATTTATGCTTCGGACATTTTGACGTTTCGTCTGTGACAAGTGTATAAATTACTTGTGATTTTAGTAACATATTGATGAGACTTAACGGTAAATGTAAAATCTGATCATGTTGAATCTGGGTTCCACTATATTATATAGATATATAGATCTTAGTCATCATCACGTTTCCTTGATACAATATTTCGTCACAATGTTCTTCAATATCTTTCAGTGTTGAGAGACGCAAATGTACGCATCAGAAGCAACATAGCTATTTTATCATTGTTGCATTGTTGCATCATATTATGCTCTCAACATTTATACTTATGAAATATTTAGTGAGCCTAGATAACATGCCTTTATTTGACAATCCATTGCAGAAATTGTACCACATGTTTGAACAATTTGTTTTTATTATTCTAGCCGATCCAACGACAAACAATTTTATCCATTGCGCTCGAAGCTCGCCTCCTGCAGTTCCTTGCAGCCTGCGCCTGCGACTGGGCCACGGGCAGCCACAGCTCCGTGGGCTGTTCTCTGGCGGTGCTCACGTGCTGGGCCTGGGCACGTGCCCTGTGCCTCAAGACTGCCGCAGATCAGCTCACCGTGCCGCTGTTTGACCACTCGGGGGACATGCCCGATGGTAACTCAGCGCGGTGCCTGGAAAGCTGCACCAGACAGCTGGGCTGCATCGCCAGTCTGCTGGGAATTGTGGCAAACAAGTGTTCACCGCTTATGCTGCCAGAAGGTAGGACATTTTTAGATTACATTGAACTTCAAATAACGAGATTCTACCTTGTTAATTTAATATTCAAGGGACCCAAAGAAACATTTTGAATTATGCAGAACTCTGTTAATTCGAAATTCAGTGTACAAAAAAAATAATCACAATGCAATTGCAAAATATGCCAAAAATCGTGAAAAAAGCCATTAATTTCCTGAAAAATGTGTATTTTTGCATATTTCAATAAATCATTTCAAAAACATAATATTTATCATGCTAATACAAAGCAACATTTCTATTACTAAAGTTTGTTTTTTCTTGTTTGTATTTTTTGTTCTCACTTGTGAAAAAAAATTTTTTTTTTTAATTTTGTCATATTTCAAATTATGTGAACTAAAATGTATTGATTTATGGTGCAGGGGGCTAAAAATTATTTTGAATTACCTATTACCGGGGTTAATCTACTATGAAATTAACATGTTGGTGCTTGTGGATTTGAAAAATTTTCAATCGGGGCGAATTTCAAATTATCGGGGTTCCATTTATTGGGGTTTTACTGTACACATATTGTTTTATTTATTTGTTAATAATTTTCAGCACTGAAGGAAGTAAAACTCCAACAAAAGGCAGTCCAGGTGGTGTCCCTCTACTACCAAGTTGTGCAGTGGTTCCTGAATGTCGGCCTCTTGCCAGAATTTAACATGGACCACCAACTACACCTGCTCGAAGACAATAATGAAAGATTACCATATCCGGTTGATTCATTGGTTCGCTATTACCAAAACAGGTTGTTATTTCATATATTCATGCACATGTGCTCACTGCATTCTGAAAGTATTCCATATACACGGTGTCCTATTTGACAATTTTACGTTAAATTATTTTTATCGTTGATTAACATCCAAATATTTTAATCGTTCATAAAATCTTCATCTTCTTCTTTTACCCCTTATCCTCTTGGGTCGGGGTCCCTGCACCACATAGGAGGTTCCAACTCTTCCTATCTCTTGGGCTTCGCTCTCGACATCAGCCCAATTTAGTTGCAACCTCTCTTCGCAGCAGTCCTCCAACTGTTTCTACTAGCTCGTCCTTGTTTTTGAGTTAAAAAATAATACATTCCTAGTACCTACCTACCGACAAAAGTACAATGCAATCTTGGGTGGAATCATGAATGTTACATTGTGCAAAGTAATCATCACTTAAGCCAGCCATACGATAGGTTGTAAGCCCCATAAACGCCCAATAAATACAAATAGCTTCGTCTTTGTGAGACATCTATAAATAATTTATCTTGATTATTTTTAACCTACTAATCAAATTCTTTCAGAGCGACTCCATGACACATTTATTCTATCCAAAATTTAAGTATTATAATACTGTGTTACTATTTGTGATTATATATTTTTAGGCGTTACAAACTGCACTGTCTGAATGGTGAAAATCCAGCCGTGGAAAATCTTCAAGACAAAAGTTGCCCTCTTTTATTTATTGATCAATTTATCAAGAAGGAATGTTGCGAAGAAAAACTCAAAATGTATGTAAACTACTTTTTAATATGTAAACTTTCAACACAAAATATGAGACATACTTTTAACATAAAATAGATTATTTATAAAAACATAAATTATCTTGGAAAATTTATCACGAGAGCTGTGTTGGAAAAATGCTGAACATTTTAATATGCTCTCACTTTTACTCGTCTCAAACTTGACATCAAAAAGATTTTGACGGAGATTTTTGATCCCACTACCTCTCACATGCTCAGCGAGCAATCTACCGTCTCACTATCTGCCCTTAGACTGTGATTTCAAATTGTCATATGTACAAGTATGAAATGCTGATTATTTTGTGTTAGAATTGAATGCATTGATTTATACTTTGATGTACCCTATATTTTATACATTCCAAATATAAATATTTAATTTCGTTAAAATAAATTAAATTAGAAAAATAATTACATCTGGTGAGCTTTGTAACAAGCTGAGAAATTTTAGCCGTAAACTTCCCATACCTTACGTAAACTTAGATACCAAGCCGCACGCGTCATGACTGCTCAATCCGTCCGCCTCTTTTGTCGGGGGAGAAAGGCCACTGACACAAATTCTGGGCATGTCACTTGATACTGCGAGAGAATATTGACTCTTTAGTTTTATCCTCGACTTATCCATGAATCACAGCATATTTCATTCAATTATTGGTCAAAAGATGGCAGATGATTACCCTCGACAGATGAGTATGTACAGTAATTATTTAGTAAGATATTTACAAATGTCTATTTTTATGTCTAATTCTTATCTGTCAGCAGTGTTTTGGTTGGTATCCCCACCTTTGTCTTTGTCTATTTTTAATTTTGCATTGATGTTCATAGGTTTTGGATGAACGATGGAAGCCAAACCCAAGGTCTGTACCCTCCGCCGTCGCTTCACTCTTTATTAAGAATTTACCTGATTCCCGAAATAAAAGAAGAATTTAAACACTACCTCGTGCTGTATGTGTTGGTTGATTACGCAACCACCTTTGATGATAGCAGGTAAAATAAAACACAAATCTTGTTTATTGTGTTTTTAAAATTATCAATTTGATATTTTCAAATACGTTCTTGGTCTTGTATAAGAATGTTCATTTTTTCACCAGTGTTGTTTATCTTGTTAGGTATGAAAATATAATAAGAAGGTTGATGCAGTTCCCGACGATGTTTGGATTTAGTAATACTGGCCTTAAGATCACTGAAGCATTCTGGCATTTAGACCACAGAGATTTTGATGTAAGTATATATCATATCTATTCCATCTTTCTTTTATTTAATTATTCTAAAAATATGAGAACTACTTTCATATACTAAAACCATTATTAATAGCCCTTTTCTATCCATTGTTGGATAAAGGCCTCCCCAAGTGTCTCCCACTTTTTTTCCGTTGTCCATTGCTACTGCCACACTAGCACAATTAGATTTATTAAATCCAAGGGGTTTTAAGAAGTATGTCAGTCTTTTGATTTTTGATTTGTCTTGTGTACTGCTGAATAACTGTAATAAAATCACATTTTTTCGTAAAATTAGCATTGCTTGAATTTTAAATTAACATGGTTTTACTGTCCGATCGCAAGTGATGCATTTTATAAAATAATGACCCAACCATCTTTTACCATGACAGTACTTGAGTTTTGTAACAAAAAATAATAAATGCCTGCTCATAGTTTATAATTGTTTTCTTCAATTAATGTCTGATATACATTTTCCAGTTTGCCCTGGTTCAACTGCAAGGCTTATTGGCCAGCGGTTGCCTCAAACAGTGGCAGCACAACGTCGTACTCGCGTCACTCCTTGCCCAGAAAAAGACCCAGTCAGCCTTGCAGTACTTGCACGTACGCAGTCCCTACGCTTCGATGACTGCAGAGGGGGCGCAGAACGGAGAGCCCGTGCTGTTTGACGACTGGGAAGCGTGTTGCAATCTCTATCTGTCCCGCGGACTGGTTTTGGAGGCGTTCAATCTGATCAAAGAGTCCTTTACCGAATTTGATTCTGCAGACGTGCGAGCACAGAGGTTGCTTACATTTTTGGAAGGTATAGTATTTTACATATATGTGTATGATTGTGTCTACAAATTAATAGGTTAGATGTTTCTGCAGTTGTGATTGTTCCAGTAACTGACATCTCAATTTTGAAATACAGAAATAATAAATTCACTGCCAGCGATATTTTTCAGAATGTGAAATGTGTAGAATGTGAAACTCTGAAGCGAAGATATTATTTTTGTAATTGTAAATTAAGATGTCAATTTCGACACTGACCACTTTCGAACCAGGATATCTGGTCGGTGACGTGTTCTCAAATTCATAAAATATCCACTTAATGGGAGAATGGTGTGAGAGCAGGGTGGGATCGGGTTCTTTACAGGATCATTACATTGGACTTCATTAATCACAAAATTTTTGAAAAAAAAACATAATTTTTTGCTGCTGTTCATGCAATCCTGGATAATCATAAGTCTGTATTTAAAACTATTTATTTTGCCTGCATGCAAGATTTTTAAACTCCACATACTTAGAAATTATTTTGTTTTTCTCTAGTTTAATTATTCTTGCAATTTTGATGTTACTTTTAATCATACGAGTGCATATTTGGAATATAGTTCATTTTTTCATTCATGTCGAGTCTTTGGGCCTCCGACCCTACTAGAACAAGGGGATGAAGATGAATAATATAGTTTATAGTTAATTACTAAATCGTTAAAATAATAATATATTAAATAGTACTTATAAGTATTTCGGTCATTGTTTCACTTCTGTGGCCTTGAAATCAAGAAATTGATCAAACTCTATGCTATCCCTATTCTAAGGTCCGATCGGCCAATGACTTGTGACTTTGGGTGTGTTATAACGTTATACAGTAATTATCCTACATCTGTGCACTTTTCAGGTTGTAGAAAAATGGGTATTCTATCCAAAGCTCTACTTCTACCTTTGTCTGAAGACGAAGAAGAAATTCTCACCAAATTTTTGAAAGCACTGGGTGACTCCGAGTCGAATAATCTTCTGGTTATGTATTATCTGCAAAGATCTAGGTGAGTGTATCCAATTCATAAAATTATATTTCTTTTCTAAATTTGAAATGGACGTATTTCCACAAAGTATAAAATTGTACAGAGATGAACTAAACACCTTCTTTGGGTGACAGGAGCAGAATCGTCTCCCCTCCCTCCTCCCATATATTTAAGATGTAATGTTGTTTTTTTAAATTTCGTTCCAAACCAAGTCTCTTCAAGTAGAAAAATATTTTTTTTTAATAAAGATTTGTGTATTTACCAAGACATTTTAGTTATACCTTTTCATTTACAAGTTGTAATAATTTTTTTTAACAAATCAAACATTTTGGAACTGACTGTGTACCAAGAAATTTACGTCAGTTATTTTCTATATATCTTCATAATCGTAGAACAACGACGCATGTGATTTTTCTTAAGTTTTCAGGAGACTAGTTTGAAGTTTTATTTACATAAAGTCACTTTATGTCATAGCTCGATAACTACAAAAGATTTTCCTTTGAAACTTAGATTAGTTATCTAAAGTGGATACCTTTAAAACCTCAAATATAGTCAGTGCAGTACAACAACGTTTTTACTCATGCAATGTTCTACGCTCACAAATCAGAACCGTCATTATACCGACTTCGTATAACGACAGTTAAATTAATGAGAAAAAATACAATTTTTATATACCATTAGATGGCTTCTTTTTTTTCACTTTTTAACGATCCAAAGAAGTCAATATGGAATTTTCTGCACATCCCTCATTGTTTTACAATCATGATGATATTTTGGTGGTCTGTAATGTATTTCGTTTGTTAAAATTTTAACTGTAAGATAAATTTGTTTTTTAGATATATCGAGGCACAGCAAGTGAACGAGGATTTAAAACATTTAACGAGTAAGGGTCAACTGCCTTACGATGTGACGAGTGATTTTACAATGAAAAAGGATCACGTTCCCAAAACTAAGACGAGGAATGAACTTGTTGACTTGTACTGCAAAACCTTACCGAGGATAACCAGGTACCTTGCGCAGCTTGCAAGAGGAAATACCTTAGGGCGCAAAAGTAAGTATGCCATTTTTTAAGACCCAACATTTTATATTTTTTTGGGTTGGCAGCCATTGAATTATATTTTTATTTTATTTACAGTGCTGATGCCTACGCCTATGACAGTGAATCTTCAGGCCGTTATCCCTAAGCCAGCAGAGTATAAATCTTCCATTATACAGGTTTGTAGAAGATTTATTGTAATTTATCTGCTTTTGACAAACTTTTTGTGGGCAACGTTTAGTCTTCTTTCTTCCATCTTCCATCCAGAAAGCTTTCATCCAACTGGAACCAATAAATTATTGAAGTAAACTAAAAGTTTAAAATAGGTACTAGGCGTACACCCGTAAAAAATCATGGGAAAATTCGTGAATAGAAAACCATTTTGTTTTTTTTTAATTAACTTTATTCGCTTAAACCTAAAACGTATAAAAATAATATAAAAATGTCAAGACTATGTAATTTGGTGGGGTGACCCTTGCATGACTGATTGCATTTCACACTCTGATTATCTGCAGTTGTAATTCCAGCAAGTTACGGACCGGCAGACAATCAAATTATTATATTTGGATTTTAAGAAACACTATTGTGCCATATATGTAATATACAAAAAATGTATGACAGCATTCTTGTTTTTAATTCTGTCAAAAGTTTTTTAATCACTTATCACATACATACCTCTTTGAAACAAGTCAAATTAAATGATTAAAACCATGCAGAAATTTGAACCAAGTTTTTTTGCAAGGTTTTAATAATTTTTTGACTTGTATCAAAGCAAATGAATTTTTAATATTTGATATGTATTATTTTCACAGTATTCTAATTTTTTTCAAAAGGAAAGTCATAAATATTGGTAAAAAATGCAAATTTTGATGTCCCATAGTTCCTTAACTGTGTTACCTATAGTGTAAAGAATATTTTCTATTCAAAATTGAATGAAGATGACTCCCTCAATCTTTTTGCTACTAGCTATGAGGCTCCTCGTGTGTATTATGCCTTTAAAAGATGTATAATGATGGTTACCACGATGAGTAGAGGAAACGAGACATTATTTATTTTATTAAAGGGAAAAGTTATTTGCATAATTGGATGATATGGATCATTTTAATCTTTCGTGATTCGTTTCAGTTTTAAATTGGCCTTTTTTCTCTTGGTGTATGCTTTGCGGTCCCCTTTATTAGAAATTAAAATTTACAAATGCATTATTAATTGTTTTAGGCTACTATCAATAAGGCCAATGAAACATGGATGGAGAGACCGACAGTGGCCCGTGGACTAAAAAGAGCCTTGCAAGTGGAAGATACACCTTTTATTTGCACTCCAAAGATGGCACGTCATCACTCCAGGTAAAATCATAATTTTTTATCGCAACGAGATGGTGCGTACAGAATGCCTCGTAGTATGTCGATAACAATAATAAAATCGTAAACACAAGAACATAAAAGAAAGAAGAGTACTAAAGACCAGCATATATAAAGCGAGAAGAGAGATTTTTATTGGTGCTATATCAGCCGCGGGATGACGGCCGGGGTGGCCAGTCGTGAGATAATCGAAATGATAGATATTAAGTGATATAATAGAGCATAGTACCTATAGACGTACCACTATAACTTGGCGTGCGAGGGAGGGCGTCCCTATCACCTAACAGAAGTTGTCAGGGTGTAAATTTATTACACAATACATAATGTACAGAATGTCCAGTGACCGGTGTCGTATTAAATACAGAAATTTGGTCGGGCAGCACTAAAGAAACCGTGCAGTAATGGCGGCCGTTCTATCTGTCAAGCTGTTAAACGGTAATATCGGTCCATTATTCGCTTTTTCAGCTTCGCGAAACTTTAATACTTCGTTGGCAATTGTTCTTGCATCGTCCCGGACTGTTTAGGATGTTTTGGACATAATAATTCAGTGTATATTGGTAATCAAGATTTCACAGCTCCCGACCAAACACAAAATTGAACTAAATGACAGGGCGAGGGGTTACCGCCGGATGTGGGGCGGGTTTTAGTTCATAATTCGCCGCAAGCCAAGTTACGTTGGGCAAGCAATAACTGACGATTTAAATAAGTGCGACTACTTAGTGCGATATTCAAATGGAATGTTTTAGCAAGTTATAAATAAAGCAATAATAAAGTGTTCCTAGACGAGTGATAAATTGCGAATTAGTGTGAATTCGAGACTAGTGTTAAATTTGCGTCAAGTGAATTTGTCAATTTAATAAAATAATTAATCACTAATTAATATTATTAATATTTAAAGCATTAACTTTGTGGTTAGTAGACATTATAACAGAGTGTTATTTAATTTAGTAAAAACCACTAATAGATTTAAGGTCTACCAGTTTCGAGACGTACCCGTCTCTTCGTCAGGACCAACTCTACACTGCTATGTTCACAACACTATACACCACAACAATAGTATTATTATACTTTCACCAATATTTATCACATGCGTGTTAATCTTGTCAGAGACAAGCATGCACTAACTAGCCTAGAGAACAATCAGGAATCTAATGGGAGAGAGGGTGAGAGGGGGGTTTAACAAGATTAACACGCAAGTGATATAAAGTTTAACAATATTATGGTTTTGTTAACATAGTGTAGTGAACATAGTAGTGTAGTGTTGGTCCTGACGAAGAGATGGGTACGTCTCAAAGCCAGTAGACCTTAAATCTGGTAGTGGTTTTTACTAAGTTAATTAACACTCTGCACTAATTAATAAATCACTAAGTTTCAGTGTTTTCTTTTGCTTCCCGCAGCCACGACTCATAGTAATATTTGTAGTGAAAACGCATTTAATTGTGAAGTTGCAATTTTTAGAGTTCTTCTATCTTTATCATCCTGAAAAGGAAGGGAAAGTTATTACAACTTTTATTTATCTACTTTATGATGGATAAAATATTTTCAGGTTGGCCCCATTGGAAAAAATGATCACTACGCCGGAGGACAGTTTTAAAGGAACTCCGCCGAAGCGTCCTCGTCTCGATGCTGAAGATGACTCGCAGTTGAATAGGGACGAACTGCAGGATCCTCGGCTCAAGCAGGAAGTGGAAACCTTACTGCACACACCCATTGTGGAGAGAAAGTCCTATTGGAGGTGCGGCAGTCGAGCCAGTTTGAGGTCTTCCATAGACAGAACACCAATCAGGGAAGCCACCCCTCAAAGTATTCTCAAGGTAAAAATACTATTAGCGTGTAAATGATTAGTAGATCTATCTGAAAATACATAGTTGTGAACGTTTTTCTATATTTTTTTATCGCAGTGATTTGTATGTTAAATTCAATAGTCAACTCGTTTTGAAGATGTGTACGCTAATTTTGCAGGTGAGAAAATTACTCGATGGTGGGTGCAGTTCTGTGGATGAAAGGCATTTTGCGGAGACTGACGACGAATTAGAAACGGCCAGTCAACACACGCAGTCCGACAATCTTTCTAGGTTTGTTCAAATCATACTTTTACACCATTTTTTATATTACATATTTAATTACTGACAAAGTTGCTATTTCAGTGTGGTTCAAAATTTTTTTAAGTAACTCAATCTGTACGTCTATTCAGAGCTGTTTTTTTTATTGGATTTTATTTTCTCAATACAGGTCGATAAGATTCAATATCCCGTCAGTGGGAAACACTCCTTCACCCTCGGTGAGTCCATTGGAGTTAAATGAAAATTTCAATGAATTATCACAAGGGGATGCTTACGTAAGTACCTTAAACTATATCACATCTTGAATCGTAATATTGCACTATAAATTAGTAAGCAATATGTGTATTTTATAGTTTTCTAGTCTATCAACTGGACTCAAGATATCGCCCCGTAAAGCCATACACTCTAGCTTCGATCATGGTGTATCAATATCTACATCCGCAGCGAATTCTACACCTGTCAAACATACTCCGCCTAGGGGAAGGTAAGTCCACCACCAAGTTAAAATCTTACGTGAGGGGCATAAAAGCAAAGGCAGCAACATCCTACTGAGGTGTTTCTGAGATGAATACAAGAAACCTATACTACTCAAGGAAATTTCTCTAAAATTTATGAAACATACATATTATTGGAAACAAGTTTTTGAAAACAATTGCCACCTCCGTTTTCATTTTATATATGTGTATAAATAAATATTTTACTTCGCTGTCTTTGCTTTAAAGCGTCCTTGAGGTGAGTATTCGCGAAAACGGCGCTATATAAGTTATCCAATTATTATTATTATTATTATTTGCTACGATTTTTGCATTCTAAAATCAACATCAACTCTCACTTTAGTATGAAGTGGCCATTTTGTCATCTGACACATCCTTAGGAGTCGATTGGTTGAAGAGGATATAGCTGCCTTTGCTTTTCACAGTATGAGGACATTGCTGTCTACTTTTAATAGTTATTTGGAACATGATTTTGGAAGGGATATTTATAGTATAAAATCTGTAATTCAATACATTCTAAATTGATAGTCTTCAGTGA
>JADDOH010010792.1:0-21870 GCA_016648135.1 Agrypnia vestita
GGAATTTCTTGGAGGACTCACGCTTGAGATCTCCTTTTCGAATCTTATGTCTAAGGGGTGATAATATATTTTTTTTAAATTTAATGTTGTAATTAAATCAGTGAACCGTATATTGATTATAAAAATCTCACCATAGTCAAATCTTACCGATTAAAGATGTTATTAAAACATTTTCTTTTGTTTTTAAAAACATAGTTTTTAAGAAATTTCGAATCAATCACTGTAAATGTAAATTTTATGATCGTAAAATTTTATTAAAAAGAATTTAAAAATTATATTTTTATTTATATAAAAATAAAATAAAAAATATATAAAATAAGTCTGGAGCTGGCAGAAGAGGAACGAAAGCAGATTGAATGCAGTGAAGATGAGATCCCTCAGACGTATGTTTGGCAAATCAATTTATGATAAAGTAAGGAATGCAAAGCTGATCTTAGCATAAATAATCGAATTAAAAAAGGGTCGCTCAGGTGGTTTGGGCATGTTGAGCGAATGAATGAGGAAAGAATGGTCAGAAAGATATATACGCAAGTGTTGACGGTGCCAGAAAGAGAGGGCGACCGCGGAAGATGACCAGATCAACCAGATACTGGAAGATGGTCCCGTTAGAAACCTCAACAATCGGCGAGGTTGCGTGCGAAGATGTATGAATTTGGATGAGGCGAGAGTTGTATGTCAGAACATAAGAGTGTGGCGCTCTATCCTTTATGCCTACCCCCATGGGGAAACGGCGTGATGGTACGTAAGTTAGTAAATGGTTTTATAATTTGGTCTTAAATTTGATAATTTATAATCTTTAGAAATATTAAAGCATGTAATGGTCATCAAAATAAGCATTAAACGAGAATAAAATGAAAATCTGCTTTTTCAAATTTTCTTCCAACAATTTATTTTGCATTTAGTAATATTTTTAACTTGATTTTCAATAGTAATTTTTTTTGTGCTTTAATTTATATTTTTTCTACATGTAGTTTCATTCTCCAACATTGTGATCCTCAATGTTCTACAATGTAGTGATTATTGAAATGCACTGTCTGATTTTGTCTTTACTACAAACTGTTTTTTTTTCGAACACTTTTTTATTTTATTTTTACTCTTAATTTACAACGTATTTGCAATGAGTAGTTTTTAAGATTTAATGGCTTTTATACTTTAAATAAAATAATGATATCAAGTATGTTAAGATAAAAATTAAAATATATATTAATAAAGCTTGACCCTTTTTATCCGCATGGTTCGACAAACATCATACAGTTTTTAAGATTAAATGGCTTGTATACGTTAAAAAAAGTAATGATATCAAGTATTTTAAGATAAAAATTAAAATATATATTAATAAATCATGACCCTTTATATCCGCATGGTTCGACAAACATCATACAGTCACATATTCCCATTTATACCTCCACTGAATGTATTATATTTTATTTCTACTCAATATTGGATTAAATTCCAACTTAGCCTCCGATTACGTTATCCATACATTTAATTGAATGTTAAAAATAACGCAATATCCGAGACGCCATTTGAATCCAGGTTACAAATCCAGTAATAATCAATCCCTCGAGATAAGATTTAAATCTCCAAGATCGAGCTCAATTACGGTCACACCCCTACACCTACCGGATGTTCAGAATAGCCCTAACTCATTTAATTTTCCCAAAATTATAAATTAAATAAACAAGAAATCAAATTAAAGTATATGTAATGAGAATAAATAGCTTAACCCTTCAAATATTTGAAAGATACTGTTAAAGAACATATAATACAACCTTTAAAAATTTGAGAATGTTTGGAAGTTTTTATTGTTAATTGTTATTATTTATTTATTATCAACGCCCTAGTGGGATTTTTTAATATATATAAATTTTTTACGTAAACATAAAACACATTTTAAAATAAATTTAATAAAATAAATCAAAAAATTGATAGAAATATAAGATATTCTAGAGAAATTAACAATCATTAAAACGCATTTAATAAATATCATATAAACAATGATTAGTATAAAAGTAAACACTTAAACCTTTGAAATAAAAAATAAATAAAATGTATTAACGACAATTAAACCAATATATCAGATAAATTAGATAAGAAGATACAAAAAACTAAAAAAATAAAAGATGGAAACATATAAAAAAATGAATAATCATTTAAACACTTCAAAATAAATAAATATATATAAATAATGATTAGTATATAAGTAAACAGTAATTATTAAAACCTTTAAAAAATTAATAACACAGAAGAATAAAGTTGAAAGTAAATATACAGGATGATACTTATTCAAGGAGAACAAAAAAATAATCAAAATTAAGTGCATTAAACTATACTCAATTCTACTGGCACATGCTAAGTCTAAGTAATTCCTTATTTTAGGTTTTTTTTATTTTTACAACGAAAAAGTAAAACGAATTTCGAGAACTAATTTTCAAGACAATGCATGCATGTGAGCAGTGAATTTAAAGCATAGTTATTCCTCTGAAGGAATAACAATACACTTCGTAATGTCTCGTTTGTCTTAGTATATTATAAGAGATCATGTGAATCAGTCCAGGGCAGTCCAACATACTTTTAATAATTTAAACTATAAACACTTATTCGCTGACATCTCTTCTGTTACGATAATTATTTTTATATGAATTACGAAAATTAAATTATCCTTATTTATGTTTTCTATTGGGAAATGCTTTTTGAAATTTAGAAATCTCTAGAATTTGTGTTGTACTCTTTTTATTTTCCTAAAATATGTATAATAGTAAGGAGACCACAAAGTTGAGTTGTATTTCAACGTAATTCTTATAACAGATGTTTACCATATAGTAAGAGGGCGAAGCGAATTGAAGTTTTTGGTTGTCCTTATTACAAATTTAAGTAATTTAATTATTTTGTTGCAAATTTCATTATAATATTGAATATAGGACAGTTTTTCGTCGAAAAACATACCCAAATCCCGAATGACTGAGAATCTACATAGTTCTATATTGTTAATTCAGTATTGAAATACGAATTTATTTTTACTTTTATTAAATTTTTTTTTTCATTTTTCTAATTAAGTTATAATTCATTATAACAGCACCACTTATAAAGCAGATTTAGGTTTTTTTTTCATTATAATACAGTCATTCATGATTGAAATCGCTTTATATATTTTAAGATCATCTGCAAACAGCAAAACATGAACTACATAAAAAATGTCAACAATACCGTTTATAAAAAATAAAAATAGAATACGTCCGAGGTAGGTCCCTTGAGGTACACCACTGGATACCTCCAATGGAAAAGATTAATAATCGGGTATTTTGACATTGAGTTTTCTGTAAGTAAGGTAACTTTTAATCTTTTTCAAGGTGTAATTGCTTATTTTTTTTAATAATTTGTATGACACCTCGTCAAATGCTTTGCTAAAATCCGTGTACACCGCATCAGTTTACAATTGATTATTCATATTTTATTTATATGCTTTTCGTATAAAAGCAAGTTATTATGCGTTCATTTACTGCATACAAATCCATATTGTAAATGAAAATTACTTTTTAAATCAGCCACGGGCATTTACCCAAATACTTTAGCTAACTCGTTACTTTGTTACTTACCGTCATGCTGTTTTCTCCCGGAGATAGGCAGAGAAGATAGAGCGCCACACTTTTCTGTCCTGACAAACCTCGCCACATCGATATTTATACATCTCCACATTCAAGCTCGACGATTTGTGAGACTCCTAACAGGTCCATTCTCCAGTATCTGGTTAATCTGGTCATGCCTCGTCTTTTGCAGTCATTTTTGTTTCTGGTGCTGTCAACACTGGCGTCATTAAAACAAACTCGCTGAAAACAATGGCGCCATTTCCCCTCTTTCCCTTTAATTTCTCCAAATATGTAATGCACGTCAAGTAAAATTTATAACTTTTAATTCTAAATTATCAAATTTCGCCTCCCTTGACAATCTCTCCCTCCCCCACAGTAAATTAAAAAGAATGCAATTCACTTATCTTCTGTTGTATAGTTAATTATTGCTTATCGAGAAGTCGAGCTATGTATCCCGAATGGGCATCGTTAGTGGGATATTAATATTGAATAAATTTTTATACTTTTAAAAGGACTGTCACTATACCTGAGTGCTCTAAGTGTTTCATGTTAATTTTTTTTTATTCCTCGGTAACTTCCTGTAAGAAACATTTTTTTTTTAAGATTCTTGGATTTTTTTTATTGTATTTTTTTTTTGAGAACGATAAAGATCCACGATCATTTGGTCCAACGACAAAAGATCGACGGGAATCTGGTCCAACTACAAAATGTCCTCGACAAAAATCCCACCGACAAAATGCTTCTGTTACTATCCCAACAGTAATGATTGCAATGTCTATCCGTCCGTAACTGCTTGTCTACAACTTTTCTTTTGAAACTTCTTTCTTTTTTTCTTATTTTTTAAAATAATAATTCAATACTTATTTGATTATAAATACTTCATTTTTGACGGTTTACAGCTAGTTGATTGTTAAAATAAGAAAGCTAAAAGTACTGTCAATGAAAATGCCAAACTTTCGTTGGAACCAATTTCTTAGGCGCCATACCGTGTTGTCGAATTATAGATAATGCCTTCTTTGATGAGGGATTCTATCAATCTACCCAATTGACAGACCGCGTCCTAATTCACTGTCCTCCTGTCTGATTTTAATGCAACTATCCCACCCGAATCTACTATTTTGCTTCACTTAATTCCCTTCTTAGATCTGTTCGTTCTTACTTATCATCAAACAAATTGATTTATTAACGTAAAAAAATGTTAATTTTGTACTCAATTGGTAGATAAGTCAATATGTTTCATAAATAAAAAGATACCAACATATGTGCATGCACACAAGGTCTATAAATTTAACACAATTTTTTAGAAATTTTTCAAGGTTACATTGTGAAGCGGTCGTCCGGTAAAGTGGGCAAATTTCACATTTTTTTCTCAAATCTTCCCTTGCGTTTCTTATCACACTTTTTCCATATATATTTAACACGTATATCTTGTTTTAATGACGCAAACTAAATAATTTAATCAACTTATATATTACCAAACCCACGGTGTTTTAAAAATGAAGAAAATTGTTCCACATTTTGGGCCTTTTATGACTGAATGGCCTCTTGAGTTATTTTTTTAAAATATAAGTTATTTTCAATGCAAATCTGTACCGTGTAATAGATGAGTAAATAAATGGCTCCTTTATAACAATTTGAGTATCGTGTGATACCTGGAGCAGTACTCACCTACAGTTTTTTTATGCCTCGGCTAGGTGGGTAGGCGGACTCTCTATACCTCAGGTGTAGGGTGGGTTCAGTATTATTATAGTTCATCGACCAGTTGACCACAAATGAAACACAAATTTGTATGGACATTAAATTTATGAAAACTTTGGCGATTTTACAATTTACAAAATTAAAAAAGATAATTTACAAATATAAAAATTAATATTGTTTGATAATTTCTTCTATGGGCGGGACCATTTCGTAAAGGTCACACTTCAATACATGGATAAAAACAAATGGCTCACTTTGTCTTACTTGAGAGTTTCACTAGGACTATCACCTGCGTCGGCCCGTCGGGGGACGAGGCGTACTGCTTGGGCGGCCCGCCTCACGTCATGGACCGCGCCTGGAGTCGGGACGGCGGCGAGTTACACCCGTGGCTGTGGGGGGAGGGCGGCAGAGCGGCAGATTGCCCGCGTAAGCGAAGGCGAGTCGGTAGGGCGGCAGGTTGCACCGTGGCTGTAGAGGGGAACGGCAGGGCGGCAAGCCCACGCGATTGGAGACGAGACAGAGGGCGGCAGAACAACAGATTGACGATCGCGAATAGATTGCGTCACCATTCAAATTGTTTAAGATAAACTTATTTATTTGTAAGTTGAATCAGCGCTCCCGCGTCCGAGCGGGGACGCGCAAAAATTATGTTTTTGCGTATGCTCTGTGGTCCGTTTCTTCCCTTGAACTGATGAGCGCGTGGGACGCTACACATGTGTGCTTTTAAAACGAAGCATATGGAAGTTTCTGGAATGTGTGAAGAAACAGCTTGTAGGTGCAACGAGGGGTAGCTATTCTGCGGGGTAAGGGACAATAACGGCCGAAAAGGTCGAAACAGATGTTTCCTTGCAAACCACGGATCTGGACTAGAACGGGCGCGCGATGATGACATTTTTCGGCGCTATTTAATTTTTTAAAATATAAAATATTAACTTAAATTTGACACCTTACAACCGTTCGACCGATCGGACTCAAAAATTGGAAACTTATTGTTTAGGACCAGGCGGGTAATATTGGTGACATTTCCTTTCTCCCTTCTCACACCTTCCCTTCCCCCTGATATATATTCAATGCAAATCTGTTCCATTCGATCGATAGGACTCAAAATTTGCAAACGTATTATTAAGGAGCCAGCGGGTAACATAGGTAACGTTTCCCTCCTTTCCCTTTTTCCCTTTCCCAGCTCATGATATATTTTCTATACAAATCTACACCGTTTGACCGATCTGACCCAAATTTTACATACTTATTCTTTGGAACCCGGTAGGTAACGAAGTTGACTTCCTCCACCCCTTTTTCCCACCCCCTTCTCTGTTAACTTTTTTGCACAAATCTACACCACATGACCGATCTGACACAAATTTTGCATACTTATTCTTCAAGACCCGGCGGGTAGCAAAAACAACTTTTCCTCCCTCCACTTTTACACCACCCCCTCACCAGATATATTGTACAAATCTACACCAATTTGCCAATTTTTTTCCAAAATTTACATTCTTATTCTTTAGGTCAAGGCGAAATACACAGACCACAATTCCCTCCTGGATATTCTTTCTGTCCCTGCTTCGATTAAATGGAAACATTGTTTTTATTAGTCTTCGCAAAACAATGGAAACTTTGTGTCCCCTCATAAAATTATTTTTAACTAAATCCTTAAGCCAAGAAAGCCGAGTATAAACAACTAGGAATATTTGAATGTAAAAGATTATATTATAAAAATGTTTTTTAAAAAACAATATTTTAAGTTTTTTTTTTAATTATTGCAAAATCCTTCAGTAAGCAACTACTGAAGAATTCTGCAAATAATTTTAATATGTTTAGGATAATTGTTTATGTTATACCTTTATTTAAAAAGAAAGCATTTCACGAGTCCATTCAGTTACAATAGTGGAGCAATTATTTTCATTTTTAAAACATCGTAGATTTGGTAATTAATTAACCCTTGTGTTACTACCCGGGTACCTGGGTGCCAACATTCGACTTCGAGGTTAAATAATTAATTTGAAAGGGAGGGAAATAAAATAGCTCCTTAGTGACCTTATAAGGAGCTATTTGACCGCTGTTTTAATATCAATTTGTGAGATACAAAACAAAATAATAATAAAATAGGGGAACTTCCATCTAGGTTGAGTACCCGGGTATCTTGGATAGTAACTAGTTTGGGAAATTCTGGGTAGTAACATAATCTATACTTATAAATCTAATCTAATCTATACCTGTCTGTCTGTTCTCTATACAAATCCACACCGTTTGTCCGATTTGATTCAAATTTTGCATACTTATGCTTTAGGACCCGACGGGTAACATAGGCAACATTTCCCCCCTATTCTCGTACCCTTTGTTCTCTCCTGACATATTTTTGATTCAAATCTGTACTGTTTCACCGATCGGACTCAAAATTTGGAAACTTATTCATTAAGACTCGGCGGGTAACATAGGTAACATTTACCTCCTATCCTTATACTCCTTCCCCTCCCCCTGACATATATTCGATGCAAATCTGTACCGTTTGCCCGATCGGACTCAAAATTTGGAAACTTATTCTTAAGGACTCGGCGGGTAACGTGTGCGACATTTACTCCCTATTCTTTTAACTCTTCCCTTCCCCTGATATATTTTTGATGCAAATCTGTACCGTTTGACCGATCGGACACAACATTTGGAAACTTATTCTTGGGGACCCGGCGGGTAATAAATGCGACATTTCCCCCCCTATTATTTTACCCTTTCCCTTCCCCCCGATATATTTTAAATGCAAGTCTGTACCGTTCAACCGATCGGACTCAAAATTTGGAAACTTACTCATTTGGACTGGCGGGTAACAAAATTGACATTTCCTCCCTCCTCTTTTACTTTTTACCCTCCCCCTGATATATTTTAGATGGAAATCTGTACCGTTCAACTAATCGGACTCAAATTTTGGAAGCATATTCTTTAGAACCCGGCAGTAAATTATGGTTGGTGATATTTCCCCCCTATTATTTTACCCTTTCCCCTCCCCCTAATATACTTTTGATGCAAATCTATACTGTTCGAATCGAAACTTTGTTTACCCTCGCAAATTTATTTTAAACTTAATCCTTAACCCGTGCAACGCCGGGTATAAACAGCTAGTTGATTATTTAATTGTGTGTCATTTTAACTAGATGCCCGTAAATTAAATATATGAAACCAGATGAATTCATATTCATATGATATTTTTCCACGGAAAATGTGATGAAAAAAAGAAGATATGGGAAAAAATGTGAAATTCGCTTCCTCTGCCAGATGATTGCTTTATAATAAAAGACATCTTTAAATTATGTAAACATGTTTGTGTAATATATAACACAAAAATATTTTTTTTATCTAATACATATTTGTAAAGCCATGAGATTATTTATCGATGTTGGGATTAATCTGAATTCCTTTAGAATTACAATATATTTTTCCCTCAAAATATTTACATGAAAAAACACAAATTCGAAGGAATTTGTTTCATCATTGTATATTTATAACAGCAATATTTGAAAACCAATATTTTACTCTATTAAATCAAAATAATAAATTAAATTTTTCGAAATTTAATGAGAATATTAACGTCCTTCATAAAACGTATTTATTGAGAGAAAAAAACAATTTCAATTATAAATATTATTTCATGAAAATTGTCATTTTTTGTAAATACATAACCATTGCGATCAAATATCAAATTTTGCTTAAATGTGTTTTAAAAAATAATTCTTTCACATCTTTAATTTCAGCTACTTTTCCATATTCTTTTTCGTTTTCAAGTCATTGTCTTATTTCATGAAACTTGATACAACAAGGTATCATCTGACCTTCATATCAAACTGAAATATTAAGCTACCATGTTCAAAAATTTTTTTATGAAATGAAATTTTCAAAAAACAGTCGTCATAAAATTTAGAGTTTTAAAGTTATCTGATTTCTTATTACTAGCTTATTAAACAATGTAAATCAAATTTGATTTGTATTGAAAATGTGCTGTTTTTGTTCTAAAACATAAAGAATATTATTCAAATATATATTTTTATTACCTCTCTTTTATTATTTTTGTTATCTCCCAAATTTAAAAAATATATATATTAAAGGAAATTATTATCAGAATTTCAGATTCAAATGACTCATTAATTATCAACTCATACAAAAAACTCATTAATCGTCAAAATGTCGGATAATATTTCATCCGGAAGCAAGTAAATATGTGTAAGTGGAATAACATGGAAAGTCTATGGGCGCGCGGTGGAGGTCTGCCCGATCCGACAGCGGAAACCCGACTTCCTCTGTTCGTGCAACTTCAAAAGATCGTGAAGAGGCATTAACTATGATTGGCCATTACGTCCACAGTTCAGAGAAGATATCATGGATCGTTAAGCGAAGCTGAAATTGAAATGGGTAGGCCATTTTGCAAGGCAGGATGCCACACGATCTTTATGTTCTGTCTTCCCAGAGTTCTGATATGGAGACCTTGGGAGAATAAAAGAAGCATTGGAAGACCTCAAAAGAGATGGGCCGACAATGTAGCCGCTGTGGAGGGAAGAAATAGTTACATGAAGCCAACAATAAGGAAGATTGGAAGTGTATGGAATAGACCTGTATCCAGAAGTGGGGAGATAAAGGCTGAATAAGAAAAAGAAGAAGACATAAACATAAACCCTTCTTTCGACATGGTATTGCCCATCAATAAACATTACAACACATCGGCCCTGATGATGGACCCTACAATTGGATCCAAAGAGATCGGCCACAGAGGTCCGATACACACGAAAGCATATCACAGAAAACTACAAGCAGAATAGTGCTACAGTTGTATTGGTGTCCAGTGACTTTCGTGATTAAATGAAACTATAAATTATTTGTATGTTTCATGTGTATGTATGTCCACCTCGATCCCGTTCTAGTATCATTAAAATTTACACAATTTTAGTATCATTAAAGTGCAGAAAATCAGCGAGTTATATTTTAAGAACCCTGTACCTACATAATTATAATACATTCACCATGCATCTGATTGAACCAGTCCAGCAAATTGAATTAGAAATTCAATCGAGTTATCAGTATTGAGGACACAATGATTAAATCATTTACATATTACAACTCTGTGAATATCACTGATTTAATAATACAAAATAAAATCATTTAAAACTGTCATCAAGCATGTAAATAATGTGAAATTCATCAGTTACAGATTAAGAAACGAAAATATTTAATCAATAAGAAAAATTTAAAAAAAATGTATAAGTCTTTTTAGTTAATTCGACTTCAACATATTATGATACCACAGTATTTTGATTAAAACGGACGCACACTAAATGATCCATAATATATAATATTAGGATACATTAATTGTTGGACGGGGGGTGACCTCAGGCGCTCAGTAAGTATGGGGAGAAAATTGACAGGAGGAATATATTAAAAATCAGGTTATTTCATTAATTGAGTAGCTTGTTGGGGTAATGGTTGTCTTTTACATTGTTATCCAGTGGTTGGTAGTTCGAGCCTCATTAGAGGACAACAGCTTGTAAGCTGTTAGTCCTATTTTCATAGCAAAAGCGTCAGGCTTAATTTAAAAATATTAAAAAATTTACTCGACATCAAATAATGTTTATTTATTTATTTATTTCATTGTTTATTTACATTTGTTAATACAAGTTACTAATAAATGCCACACTAGGTAAAAACCTGTTCTGTGGCAGTTATTCTCATATGATATTTATGTAATATTAACAAATGAAAATTAAAGAAAATTTAAACGTAAGAATGAAAGTAGATCAATAATAATAAAGAAAATCATAGGAATCCCTAAATCTTAAAGAAAAATATATATATATTCAAAATTAAGATAAGAATTTAAGTAGTTATAAAAATAAATATTATATTAAAGTATACTTTAAATTATATAAATTAGTTGTAATGGTATTTAATGTACATTATATTATGATCGAGTATTAAGGGGTTTTAATTTTTTTAATGCAATTAAAAATAAATTTATTTTTAATAAAAAAAGTGATTATTATTTAATTATTTTTTCAATAATTAATTAATTATTTAATAATTAATTTACTTAAAATTATAAAATATGAGAATTTTTTTATTTGTAAAATCTTTTAGAATGCGCGGTCTCACTCTAAAAAAAAGATTATTAGTTAAGTCAAATTAAGTTTAGAAAATTTTTAAAAGAAGAGGCATCATAAGTATTATTTCATTCAAATTTTAAAACTACTATCTCTTTTACCTACGTAAAATGAAAATACTGAAAAAACGTATGGTTTTTCCTTTACAAACTACTGAAAAAACCTACCGTTATTACATTTTAAAATACTGATGAATCAATCCAAATGAGTTTATATATATATGAATGCCAGTTGACCACACAGTATAAAATTGGGTCATAATGTAAAAATTTTCCTTCTTGCCTGTATTTAAGAAACATTTATTCTGCCGTTAAAGAATTTACATCTGCATAATTAAATTTCATAGAAAACGTAACGTATTATCGACAATACAAGTTTTTTTTTTTTAAAACTTAAATTTCATTCCGACCGAGTTTTTTCAAGAAAAATGTATTTTTGTAATAAAACGCGACTTATTAAATAAGAAATTATAATTTTTCCACAAACCGTGAGCCAATCAATTTACGTTAGTTCACGTTTATATATTTTAGTGGTCTGTGCAGTTGACACATAATATTTATTTCATGAATTTCACAGATTAATTAATATGTACCGAAGTCATTATAAATTGTATTCCAGACAATACAAAATATGTCAAAATGTAATAAGTGTTATGGTTATAGGATAATTACACCAAAAATGTATTTAAGATCAAAATTCTTCATGAACCATAAGCGACAATACACAGCGATAAATAAATTGTGGAAATGATAGTTGAAACGTTATAACGAAATAATAATATACCAATAATTTGATTTATAAAAAGATATACATATTCATCACGACTGCAACTCAAGCTTAGTTCAAAAGCGAAGTAATAAACTTAATTGACGGTCTTTCAAGTGTATAATAGATGTAAGGCATAAAAAAAAATTTCGGTTTCATCTAGAAGCGATAGACCTCTTTTCAATTAAGAAAGATAATCGACTTAATATGTGTAAGCCGTGCGTACGAGGCATTGTGTTGGTGTTAATACCCATATACAATAATGTACGTCGTATGTACGGCTTACACATACTAGTTCGATTGTCTTTTTAATTGGAAAGAGGTCTACCTGTCGTGTCTTGACCTCAGAGATCGCGAAACTCCATATTTCAGCCGTGATATATTATGTTTCATATGAATTTTGTGTCTATATTACAAAATGAACATTTGATAATCAATACAAAGAATAAAAGGTAGTTTTCGGCGAGTGCCTGTTCAGCTGTATGACCGCTGGTTTGTATGTGATTTTTTCTTTTAAGATCAGCATTTCTTCAAAAAGATTTTTGTGTATCAAAAATTTCCGTAGCTCATATAAGAGCTGAGCATTAATGGTATTAGTGAATCGAGAAAGAATTGTGTAAAATTAAATGATCTACAAAAAAATAGTGACAGCGTAGATATATCTATGTTTTAAGGACAACATACAACAACCATTTTTGTCTTAAAAATTCCATCAAATGTATAGCTAAGATATAATGAAAACTTATCAATAATAATAGCCAAATAATAAATAAACAAATTAATTTTTCTAACATTCCGATTTAAAAGTTGTTTCGCAACTCTCCTCTTCGCTTAACCACGCTTAGTCCTCTCCCCCTCCTCCTCCTCCGCACCTAGTTGACATTCTGTCCCTTGCTGATATTCTTTCCTATGTAAATATCTGTACTTAGACTATTCTATATTACAATGTCCTGATGAAGTTTCAGACAGTTTTAATGGTTTAAAACTAAGTATTTATTTTTATTTTAAATTTTAATAAGACATAATGGTAAACTTTTGAATGAAATATCTTTTTAACCTTAACCTTCATAGAGGCTTCAAAAGTACTAACGGTAACATCCCTCGGGTCAGATTTGACCCAGTAGTATAATTATAGGGAAAAATGGATCAAAACTTATTAGTTTTGCCTTTTTATTTTTAATTACGTCTATCTTTTGTATTTATAACCATCGTTATATAAAATATAATATCAAATTGAAGTATTTACGTAATCAATTAGAAAGAAAATAATTAGAAAAAAAATTAATCCTTATTACATGTGCATAAAACCATTGTATTAGAATGTTGTTTACGTATAATTTTTTTACGCATCAAAAATTTACCGCACATCAAATTTGCCGTGTATACCAAACCATTAAATTAAATATTTTAGAAGATATAACGAGTTTAAACGGTACCGGGCAAAGCCGGGCCGGGTCGCGCGTATTTACTATTAGTGATCTGCTTAGTAAAATTAAAATAAAACAATAAATAAGAAGAGAAAAATTAACTCAAAATGGACAAAAAAAAATGTGTTTTTCTTCGGAAAATCGAGGATGTTCAGATGTACCCAAGAATCACCCCGCTAATGGACAGTATCACATCTCTCCATTTGTTTCCCGTCACAGATAACAATGCCTGCCATACGTCCCCGTCTGCATGAGGCCTTGCTTGCCTTGGAGACGATCAATCTAAAAGTCATCAGTTTAAATCACGGCGACAAAAGACGGCTGCTTTTTCACAAAATTCATGGCCGTGAAGAAATAAGTTCATGAACGTAAATTTTATAACTATTTGCACATTTTTTTAACTGATCGTAAATTCCATTTTAATAATTAAATTAAAACACTTATTCTCTTACACATTATTCTCTTAAGCCAGAGAATTAACGTTGATTCCATAAGATATTTATGTAGTAGTATGCTTTATGATCCCAATTACAATAATTTCGTTGTCAGTCTGTCCGTCCGTCTGTCTGTTTGTCTGTCTGCCTGTTCCCGTAACTTCGTGTGACGTCCGTTACTTTTTTATAATTTTTTTTTTATATAGATTATGGCACTTTTGTGTCTGTATGCCGTATATATTCTGTTAGCTTCCAAATATTCTCTTATCCATCATTTTACTTAATTTACTATGCCTTAAACAATTATGAATCTTTGTTATTGGTTTATGCAATATGCATTGGTCTCTAATATTATGATGATTGAAACTGTTAACCCTGGAATACTACTTGGGGTGCTGGAGTACCCCACAGCGTTTTTAATTTGTGATTTTTTCGTTTGTTTTGGAGGTACTGTAGGTCCGCGTATTTTACTCTGAGGCCGAGTATTCTAGATTGGGCAGTATATCGGTGACTGTCGAGTTTTATAGACGTGTATGCATGTACGGGGTGCTCAGGCACCCCGGTGTAGGAGAATCGTAAATATTTGGGTAATAAAAATTATATTGTTCTAAAAGTTCTTGAATTTTATTTTTGTGATATTTAATTATATTGATTATATTATTATTACTTATTGTAATAATTATTGCAATAACCTTAAATTTAAAATTTTAGAGATAAATTTCAGTAATTTCAGTAAAATGATATGTAGGTACTTCTTTTAGGCATCCTACTTCATGTAATGGGAAACAATGACCCAGCGAATAATATCCATGGATAACTGATTCACCAGCATTATTTTAGCGAAGAATTAACTTGCAAAAGACTTGACGATATGGTAGGTACAACACGCAAAAATAAAAGTGAAATACCGGTATTATTTTTAGAGCTACAAAATCGAGAAAAAACTGCTATGTTTGCGTATGATGGATGTAACTCTCTTATCCACCAAAATCAACCAAGGAGAAGGTCATCATTATGTTGTCAACTCTTCGTGATTCTCCTGACAAAAGTAATGAAGTAGAGCTCCAGGAAATAATTGATTATTATAATAAAACCAAAAGTGGCTTCGACGTTTTCGATGCAATGGCTAAAAAATACTCCGTCCAAAGAAAATCGCGATGGTGGCCGATTTTTTATGGACTTTTGAATGTTATTAGCATTATCTCTTGCGTTCTCGTCAAATGTTCAAAGGCAACAAATAAATCAGAAATAAAAATCAGAAGAATTTAAAAAAAATTGGGACTCCAACTCGTGAGTAATTATTTGGAAGAACGCCTGCAAAAGCCAAGTTTGAAGAGGGATATAAAATAAATTATTTATGGTATCCTTAAAAAACCTATGCCAAATGAAATCTTGATTCCTCAGCATCACACCTAGGAGCATTGTGGATTCCGTCCCAGGTGTAAGGACCGGAAGAGCAAAACTCAGTGTACGAAGTGCAAAACTCCTATATGTTTGGAACATCAAATAAAAATATGCCCGAAGTGCTGCAATTTGTAAATAATGAGTAGATTTATTTTGATTTTTGATCTTAAGTTTATAGTCGTACGTCTAATAAAGAAATATATTTGTAAAACTGTTTCATTAAAAAAATAACAACTCCCAAAGTCTGGGGTGCTCCGGTACCCCTTGTAGGAAAATCGGTTGGGCAAAACAGTGTAGGATTCTAGGGTTAAGATTCCTCAATTTCATAAATAATAAAAAAAGAGCATTACTTCTAAAACATGTGCATTAATGATAAGTTTTAAGTCGAATAAGTAAAATCGACTTCACGTTATTTATTCACATGTTTTCGTTCTAGGATGGGATGCGAGGAAGGACCAACCCACTCAGTGAATCCTCTGGATTTTATCAACCAGCACCGAAGTCGTCGGCTTCTGTATCGCAGTTGAGATGAAGATGAATGCTCTCATCCCCCGAGGACATTTATGTCGCGCTGCAGTATCTCTGAAGCTGGAATAATTCAGGGTGAGTGAAACAAAAATGAATTACATCGGGACGTGATCTCGAGACGTGCTCTGACCGATGGCGGTTCGATGACCCCAACGATTACTTTTCATAATAGTAAATACAACACTAAAACTTTAATATTGAAAGATTTGGCAGACACTTCGTGGTGCAACATTATTGTCAAACATATATTTTATTTTAACTCTGTAGTACACAAACAATGAGTTATTACTTTTCTCTCATGAATTATTGGACAAGAATTTGGTTGCTTGACACATAAACATAATACAAATAAATTAAGGTAATATGTAACAAGCCCCTCTTGCTAAATATATGAAATTATCTGTTCTGAAGTAGGTAACTTTTTTAAACATTTATCTCCTTGGATCGACATCTTATATTTATTTTTGAAAGAAAGTACATACAGAAAAATCGAGAGCAAAAAATATTTTAAAATATATAAGTATCATGCAAGATGCACGAAACAAATAAGTAAATGCAAAGAATAGTTTTATATTTCTTATCAAAACAGCGTCTTTCATATGGATCTAGAAAAACCTTTACAAGCTTGCTTAAAGTATAAGAAGAAGAAAAAAAGAAGAATAAATTGGAATCCAAAAAAGAAAAAAGAAAGAACGTTATTTGGTAAAAAGATAAATAAAATCAAAAAAATGACAAGCTGGGCTAAAAAATCTATAAACTATGATAAAATGAGTAAATAATCACAATAAAATAAAATAATCACAAATAACAAACTATAAAATATGATACAGTAAAATAAAATATGTAAAAATAATCACGGTAAAGAAAGCAATCTAGAATACAACTTCGCAACTGATAAGAGTGACAAACAAAGTTAAATAATTAAAATATGTGAGAATAAAATAAATATGACCGTTTTTTAGCTTATAATCTAAGTTCAACGAGTGACATAGGTATTGGTACACAATATAAAGCAAGCAGTGTTAATACATTTTTAAAATATATAAAGTAAAAGAAATGGAAAATATGCACAGATCAGTTTCACAGTTCATTAAAAGTTAAAAATTATGGCTTATTTTCACTAGCGTAGTCATTTGTTTCCCTACACTCGATCACCGATGACTGCTTAGTTTGTTTAATAAGATTTGTAACTTCGATCTAAGGCAGATCTGTTCATCTTAGGAAGTCTTCCAGCCGATTGCTCCCAGTCTTGAAAAACTATGAGGAAACATAAGGCAATAATAACTTGTTATCTATACCTGACGATAAAAGGGACTGTTCCTCTCGAAACTATAGTAGCGATTAATAACTCGTATTGTATGTGTATTCCACTATTTTATTTTTGAGTATAACACAACATGTTTCGGAAACCTTCTTATGTTGAAAAATTATGTTGAAAATAAATTTGTGGGGGAAAACAAAGGTCATTGTTTAGCGAAGCCTTTAAATAAAACAATTTTTCAATAAAATCAAGGCTAGGATAGGTAGAATGTCTAGGGAAGAAATGTGTCATATTTTTTTCCGTCGGGAATACGTGTGCAAAATTTGGGTCCAATCATAAAAATCGGTGTAGATTTGTATAGAAAATAAATCTGGAAGGCACGGTAAATGTCGCTTATATTACACACCTAGTTCTAAAGAATATGTTTCCAAATTTCGAGTCCGATCGGTCGAACGGTACAGATTTGCATTGAAAATTTGTCAGATAGAAGGGAAAGGGTTAAAAAGGAGGGAGAAAATGTCGTCTTTGTTACCCGCCGGGTTATAAAGAATTAGTTGTCAAATTTTCAGTCCGATCTGCCAAACGGTACCGATTTGCATTTAAAATATGTCAGATGGATGGGAAAGGGTAAAATAGGAGGAAAGTAATGTCACCTATATTATCCGCCGAGTCCTAAAGTATGCCAAATTTGAGTCGATTCGGACAAACGGTGTAGATTTGTATAGAAAACAAACGGACAGACAGACAGACATTGAGTTTTATAGGTATACAAAGCAGAGCCAGTTCACAAAATCTTATAAGTAGATGTCATAGCTATACAGATAAATAGATTAAAATTAAAATTAAACGTCTCGAAAAGCAAATACTTGATTATTGATTAAGGAAAGAAAAATTGTAGTAAGTAAATAGTAAATAAGTAAGTATTGCGAATAAATTACGAAGTCATCGAAGAGGTGAATGAAATAAAATATTTAAGAGCAACGACTGAAATTCACAAACATATTTTAATGATTACAAAGAAAATGGTAGAAAAGTCGATTTTTTACGCAAAATAAGAAAGAAACAACTTAAAAAACTTCGCAACTAGTATATAATTCCATTTTTACTCCGCAAATTAATTACTGTTCAGCAATATTATATTTGGGAAATAAAATTGAGAAGGAAAAAATTCTAAATAGATCCATGAGAACTGTTTTTAGATGTAATTAATATACAAAAAATGGCAAAATGGTAATAAGCAACTGAAGGTAGTGACAATTAGGCAAATAATAACATAAAATGTCCTAGTCTTAATATATACAATAAAAACGATTATTTCCATTAAATATGTATAAAAATATTATATAAAGTTTTGAGGTCCCCGCTTGTTCTACGAGAAGTGGGGGAAATGTTAGATTTCCACAAATAAATCTGGCAAAAACATAAAATAGTTTATACTAGCTGTACCCGCGCGGCTTCGCACGCGTTGATTTTTAGTACACAGTTTGGATCGTCATAGAACTTTCGCGAACCTTCTAGAACACTATCCTTCCAGAACTTTATTGAATTTACAGGAACCTTCTAGACACACCGACACATTCCGCCACTCACCTTTTTCTAGAACCTTCTCCTTCCAGAACTTTGTAGAGCAGGTTTTTCCGGAACCTTCTAGACTCACCGACACAGCCGGCGCGCCTATTTTGAAATAATCTGAAGCATTTTCGGCCTTCCCATAACAAAACAATGTGCTAGAAAGCACATTTTCGTCACCCATGTACAGCCACCCCACCAAACTCGCATATTTTCGATGTGACACCAAGGGCTATCCACCACCATAACCACCGGTGGGTGGTTGTGGCTGGTTGTGGAGAAATTTATATATATATATATTGATTATAAAGGTTTCAAATTGTACAATGAACTGCCACCAAATATGAAAGAAGTAAATAGTTTCACTACTTTTCGTAAATTAAGTGCAAAATATGTGAAAAGTAATTTTATATATATAGACATGTTATGTTGTTTCGTGTTTTTATTAAAGTCTTGTTTATTTTATTATAATGCATTTTGTTTTGGGAATCTTTATGTTTTAGTACTAAATGTAATATGCATACCTTTTTTACTACTAAATAAAAATATACAAATACAAAATATTATTGATGAATTTGGCATTTTATAGAACTCCACGATTCCGTATATGCAAATTTAATATTTAATAAAACGCGTTTCGCTTTGTAAGGGCATTATTAACCTCCCGATTATCCAGTCAAATCAAGATTTATATGCTCTCACAAAAGAAATGCGTCTCATAAAAATTAAAATATAGAATTGAAAAAACGAGTGCTTTTATTTCCATATGGATTTTGCATTAACGATAGAAATATTATTCATCGTGATTATTAAATCGGGTGTAAAACACACATTTAGCAATCCATTAATGAGTTTTATTACAATTATATATTTAACGACTCGAGTTTAGAGAGTATAAGAATCACTCATCAACAGGTGAGGTATTAAACTTACTTCATTCAAATATATTATAAATACATATATGGATATGGTGAAAATTGAAATAAATAATTGGTAAGATACTGATGAAATAAGCCGGAATTCCTGAAGACAAGATCAGGGGTAGGGCTGATTACTATTATAACTTGATTTATAATAAAAGTTCGATTAAAGCATAGATTTTTACGAAAACGTGTTGTTTGCTTAGTGTAAAACGCAAAAATCTATGCTTTATACAAACTTTTACTGCAAACCAAGTATGTAGATGGATCCGGTTCTGAGTAAAAGTAATATTATTATTAAGCAAATTAATACCCGAGTTCAAATTTTTTTTTCATTTCTTAACTTTCAAAATTATTCATTTTATTTAATTTCTTTTTATTATTATGTGCCCTATCCGTTCAACGGACGTTGACTATGAGAACTATATTTACTGCGGCCCGGAACAGTTCTACAGTAGACTGACCAAAATACTGTCTCAGGTTTTTCAGCCATGATGTTCTCTTCCTCCAGGTCCGACTTCCGACAATCTTTCCTTGCATTACGAGATGCAAGATCTCGTACTTCTCTGGATGTCTCATCACATGTCCGAGATATTAAAGTTTTAGGATTTTTATTGTTCCTATTTTATTATTTATTTCCTATCATTACATATTTATTTCATTTACGTGCAGTAAAAAGTCATGTAGGGATAAAACGTTTTGTGTTTGCCACTCAATGTAATAGTCACGTAGATTTCTGAAAAAAAAATATTCTAAAATCAATCCCAATTATAATATTTCATATGGCTGTATACAAATTGCAAAATGTTTTAATCGCTTTAGCGGATTTGAATCAACATTTTTCGTCAACAGATGTTTTTAAATGGTTTCGTTTACGATTAAAATCCATTGCGGCCATCGTTATTTTTTTAAATCGTTTAAAAATATATCGAACTTAACTTTTGTCGAAAATATTTTAAAAGTAAAAAATACACATTGAGATATAACATGTTTAAAAAAATTAACGTTATAATTAATTAATTATTAAAATTACGAAATATAAAAAAAAATACATATTTTGTGAAAAAAATACAATTCAGGCTGTTTTATTAAGAAAGCATTAAGATAATATTTTCATTTATATAATAACACATTTGAAATCATACTAATTTTGAAAATGGACTGAGATCAGCTATAAGATTCTTGGAAGTAAAGGAAGGACGGGGAAATTATTATTATTTAGGGATTATCCAACCCACTTTGAGAAAAAAACAATATTGTTGATTTGTTGGTTGCTACCTTTTAGAATAAAAAATAAACAACACGTAGATTTACGACAGTTCGCCTTATTTCGTAATTAATACAAAACATTTAAAAAAATACGGGGCGTTTTTATTTGCCCGTGTAATTAATTAAAAAAATTAAATTACATTGACGACTTAAATATTTTTAGATAAGACCTTTGAAAAATTGTCGTAAATATATTTACTGTTCGAAGAATATTTTTTCTTCTGTATGAAGGCTTGAACTTTGTGGCGACATTATTATTAAAATAAAACACAAATCACTTTGTTTTCACCACTTTATTAGATTAAACAATCTCCATGTTTCGAGAACAATGTTCTCTCCTTCAGGATTATTGTGTACACAATAGTACACAATAATTCTGAAGGAGAAAACATTACCCATATTACCCACTCTCAACACATCACATCAATTAGATCAAATAGATTTAAAATAAAACACAAATCACTTTGTTTTCACCACTTTATTAGATTAAACAATCTACATGTTTTCCAATTGAATTTTCAATATGATGTTTCATGTTTTCATGAAGACATGTCAATGAAGGTTTCAATAATTTTATTTGACTTGTATTAAATGAATGAATTTTTCATATTCAATATAAGTAAATATAATGATATTTCAACGTTTTACAAAAATTAAGTTAAAAATATATTTTTTTAAATGCACACTTTGATGTCGCATATCTCCTAAACAATTGATATTGATTGACATTTAACAAATGTCTTGAAGTTCTTATATTTTTGAGTCATGTTATTTTCAGAAAAGATCGGGTTATTCAACCACAAACGCTTTGAAGTTTGTTCCATTTTTTCTAGAGACTTGGCTGGGATTCCGCCGCCGCTCCACCAATGGA